>BMAO01027839.1:0-166316 GCA_019973975.1 Trichonephila clavata
CCAATCCACCACCTTTTTACCCCCATTTTAGTCCATGAGTAACCTTTCAACCCCACCTGGAAATAAGGTACAGAGAAACGCAATGCTATGCTCGTGCATGGGACGATTGATGTAAAAATGGGAAGTTTTATTGGAATCTTTCAAATCTTTCAAAATTCTTCCATCACAGGAAGCTCTCTGGCGACTTACGTACACAATCGTTCGTACCAAATGAAATACACTCTCAATTTTGATGCGTCTTTTGGCCATACCATTGTTTCGAATATTATATCTAAATTTTTTCGTCCAAACAAACTCAAACTGACCATCTAGCTCACATGCTAAAATCATGTGCCTATGCTGTACTCTAGCACTTCCCGCCATCAACCCATCACACAGACACCAAAAAGGAAGAACAACAATTTCATTTTGAATAGTTTCCATTTCGTGGTAAAATATGGGAAACGCGTCATGTTTCACCATGATGTGAAACCAATTCAAGTCTTTTTTTTCGATAACGTTGAATGATTCCGTAAACATCTTCGCCCAAACCACTACTCTCAGTAAATTTCACTCCATCGCTCCTCCACATTTCAGGTTTTTCAAATAATGATTCGTACAAAATTGCATTGTTCGCATCACTGGATCGACCCAACGTATCACGTGGGATTGAAACAAAATGTTGACATTCACAAATTTCTTCATCCATTTCGTCATAATTCATCCTAAGGGAGACATTGTTTGGAGGGGTTTACGAAACGCCTTAAGCATTCCAAGACATGTTGCACATTCTCACGCTTCATTCTTTGCCAATGAGGACATGATTTAAACCCCAAACAAAAAACGCACTCTTTACGATTCTTCAAAGAATGTTCTTTCAAAGCATGTGTGTGATAGTATTGTCCAAAAGTCATGGATTCAAACAAATGGGACAACGGACGACAATATCCTTGGAGGAATCTATTTACGTGTAAAACGTCCTGAGAGACATGTTAGCAGCGCACCAAAATGATTCTGGATATATAAAAGCAATAAGTAAAAAAAAATAAATTTTTTTAATACGCTGTTGACTTGGATGATAAACAATATTTTTAGGAGTCGTGTCGCCATGGGAAAACGTTTTGAATCCTGTTACAATACCGGTGTAAATGTCCATCTTCTTCCATCTTGAGGTGTTGTAGAAGGTCTACTAGAGGGAGATGGTGAAACATGCACCCTTTGCAATACGGTCATGGGTCTCACGACGGCTACGGGTCGGGGATCATGGGGATCTCTTTCTTGCCACGTAAAATTCATCTCGTGTTCAAAATGTTTTTGAATCCCTTTAGGGGAAGGAATCGTATAAGGTGTATTCCGCGTGGTGCTCTTCTCGTGGTGCATGACCAGGGAATTCATAGTGTCTTGCTTAGGGCTCACCACTTCCATTCGGCAACAGGGCTCGAACCCAATCCTCTTCCCCCAACATTTCGTTTAAGCTGGTAAAGACTTTCTTGTTATGACATTCAGCCCGTCTCAAAGATTTCATTTGCAGATACGAATTCACCTTCCAACGATTGGGGAATAATCGCTTTCGGGCCCAATATTTTTGAGTGTAGGGCCAAGCCTCAAGGGTGGTGTCATGATAGGTCAGGGTCAATTCGGGAGAATTAGAGACGAGTGCAGGCAGAATAGTGTCTCGCATGGCCTCAAAGGGCACAATGCCCTCCTCCGTGACATGGGGAGTGATCAAAGGATGGTTCTGTTTGTAAAAGAATCCAGTCTCGGTACGTTCAAATTGGACCTTGAGAACACCAGAAAAAAAAGGCGATGGAAAATCTATAAAACTCCAGACGATTTCCAACTCGACAAGGTAAAACATACTTTTCCACAAAGGTGGAATAGATGACCTTGGGAACAATAATGTAATACCGACGATGCAATTTGTAAATTTCAATCATAATGAAAGTGTAATGAGTAGCAAGACTCGCTCAAGTATTTAAACTCTCTAAAAAAAATTTTTTTTTGTACTTCCTCTTTGAGTTTAAACATTTTCTTTCCACATGGAATTTAATCATTTTCTTTCTACTTGGACAATTCATTTGGAGTTTTTCCAAGCTGGCAGGAGGTTATACATGGGTTGCTTGTCCCTCCCAGTTGAAATGTTTCATCGTTTCGTGGACCATTTCATCAGCTTGGTGTTCTTTTCCAACATAATGCATCACCTCGGGTATAATGGGGTCCAAATACAAGTATGTGGCGAGATCTGTGGCTCCAATCGCCAACTCCCATCCGTGGATGTCTCTCTCCAAATAGTCTTTGATCAAAGGTACTTTAGGAAATGTTCCAACTCGTCTTGAGCCACTCGCACGATATCACCGTGATCCCAACCATCGTCGTCTCTGAACAGGGAAGGAGAATGCTTCAAGTTTTGGAGGACATCTGAGTAGTTAAAGGATTGTAAGCTTCGCAGAGCCGGACGAATCTTGACCTGTTTATTGTCAAACGGACTTTGAAGAAAGATGCGACAAGGAACCCTTTGTGGGATTGATAGCGCATCCATTCGATGGAAACGAGATAGTCGCAATTGGGTTGGGTAGCCATGACAAGAAAAAAAATCGAGCAGCTGAGAATAAATGAGTAGAGTGTGAGCTTGCATATAAAGATGAATTAAAAAAATTATTTATTTATTTATTTATTTTTTACATTGGAAAAATATTTTCATGTTTGCAATCAGAGATTGTTTTCATTCGGATGTATGAAATTTGTAGTGTCCATTAAAGTACATCCTTGTCATCTTAGTGTCTAGTGATAGGTTCAAGCATGTTATAAACTGGCGCATCGTGTATGGTAACAACTCCCAATGCAGGTACACCTTCATTTTCAGATTCAACAACATTTTCTATGTCAGAATCTATTGACAGATTCAAGCATATCTGTTATCAATTGACCCATCGTGTTGGGTAACAACTCTAATACGGGTACACCTTCATTTTCAGATTCGGCAACACTTTCAATGTCAGAATCTGAATGCAGGTCAGATTACGTGTCGGAAGAGATTTCTTCAGTCATCCATAATTGTTCACCACTCAGTAAATCTCCAAAAATACGCAATGTGAACCCAGATGGACCACATCCAATACTAGTTTTAACTCGTTTACACAATTTTACGACGACAAAAGGGGCATGTATTTTTACCGCTCTCAACCCATTGTTTTAAACAATTTGAATGAAACATGTGCCTTACATTGACTCAGTGTATACCATTCAAATTCATCGCTGCTTAAAGAAATAGAGCAATCGTTGCTTGGGCAAGGCTCGCTACTCAGGGAGCTGAAATCGTTGTTTTCATGTTGGCAAGGCTCGCAGCTGAGATCTAGAATCGTTGTGTCTTGAACGTATCATCCTAGTATGGACTAATGCACTTTACGATTTCGTGCCAGCAAAGCCAATTTATTTGCCCACACTTGTTGCGACCTTTGAGAATGAAAGTCTATTTTACAACACTGGTATGAAACTACATACATTTTAAAACTTGGAAGAGCTTGTACCGAGATATAAATTAAAAAAATTTTTTTTAACAACACAACTAGTTATTTACTTTTTATGTCCTTTTATGTTTCATCAAAATAGACTCCTTACGACTCTCCGTACTTGCCCATGCATCTTGAATGTACTTCGGAACTCTCCATTCATCTTAATAACTTGTATAAACATCCACCCAACACTGTAGCTAAGATACCCATGATCGCAAAAGAATAGAGACGTTTTTTGGAACGGTCTTCATCCAGAGCGTTCAGATAGGATTGGGCCACTTTGAGAGCGATAAATTTAATTTCAAACATTTTTACTGGAAACTTTTCATAGATGAAAAGTAGATGCAGCATAAACAACAAGAGGAGGTAGGATTCCGTGACTAAATTCACCTTTCCCTCGGGTTTCAAAGCATCCAACCACTTTTGAATGTCAGAGGGATTTGGTGCGGACAATGTGTCTACATTCTTTTGTATAAGGGATGTTAACTTGATATTGAGCATTATATTGTTGGACAGGAGGATGTAATGAATCCATTGGGACAGTTGCAATGGCCGTTTGGAAAGGGGGATTTGCCCCAAGGGTAAACGCAGAGGTTCCAGTTCTTTGGAAAACTGACGAGCAATATCACTAAACATTGCTTTGTTTAAAAGTTTTGAATGTAAATGAAATCTCAGCCACAGAATAAATGTTTATGGAAAAAAATGGAATGTTTTTTTTTCCAATTCACCAATTAAAGATTCTAACGAAGTCAAAATTATGAGTAAGAAATGTTTACAACACAGCAAACAAAATTAGAGCTCGAGTTGAAGGCTCAACCTTTTAAGCACTCTCTCTCTCTCTAAATAAAAAAAAATTATTATTTTAAATTTTTTAATTTTTTACACCACTTTTGGAGACACAGCAATTGTTTTCAGAGGCGTTCATATTGTTTCCTGAACACACTTTCTCTTTGGAACATTCCTTGTGCTCTGGGTTACAATTAAACGATATCCAGTAATGTTTGCAGAAAATTAGGTGGGCGGGCCAAGTCTTTTCATTATTAAATAAATAGTCTTCAAGAGATTTATCAGTGAATGGTTCCTTTTTCTCCAACCTATGGTAATAACGAGATGGTTAGACCTTTTTAAACATATTTTCAAGAGTCCCCATGCATCAGATTACATGGTTCTCGTTTAGTCAAACGTCTCCATAACAAATAGTCTTTGGTGACGGCACAACTCTTTTTATGGCATATTTTGCAATGATATTTCAATTTTTTGGTTTCTGGGTCCACATATAAGGTTCATCTCTTTGGGGGCAATTCTTTTCAAAGACAACAACAAACCAGCCACATACACGTCCATGATTTTACATTCAACGAGAGCTGCCATCACTCGCGTTTCCCATTGAGCCACGAGAGGATATCGAAACCAGAGTGTGTCCATGACGACCACACATTCCGATTCATCCACCGCCAACGCTACTAATCCTCCTGGTTGGTGATGAGATATAAATTGTAAAGGAGTTTCAGCATTTGCCCAAGATGTGGATTCCATAGTCTCCATAATCTATCCACCTTGTTTTCTACTAGATTACAAAAACTGTTGGTGGGTTTACTATTTCAAACTTTGGGTTTACTATTTCAAGGAGCACATTCCTTGACACTTTCCTCTTTGGTGTCCATGGGTTGCTTCTTTTTCGTCTGCTGTTCTCGGCGCCAATCCGCCATGTCGGCCACCGGCCCTTGTACATACTCCCCGTACCTGTCTTTATATTCGGTGCACGTTCCATCAAAAATACTTTCCAAAAAGGATCGACATTCTTGAGGGGTACGACCCCAGAGCGATACAACAGACGTACGGCTCGGACGTGTTTGCACGAGCCTCTTTGGCATCGTAGCGAAACATTTCGATATATTTCTTGGGATCATCTCCCTGGTGGCCGTCCATGGCAAAGAATTCATACACTGTTTTGGGATCGCTGATTTTGTGTAAAATGCTCGTAGACTTGATCAAATCCGAGGATCGCACATTGTCTCGACCCAAAATACGCTCGACACAATGCTGCTCATCCAAAGAGGCATTTTTGGATCGTAGAGTCCAAATTTTGAGCAAATCCTGGTGGAGATGGGAATCCATCAAATAGGGAGCTTGGCGAGACACTTTCAAGACATGGGACCAGGGTAGATGGAAGGATTGAGACAATCGTTTCAAAATGCGTATGACTAGTGTCTCAAAAGTTAAATGGGGATTGTTATGATCTTCCACCTCTCGTGTAAAGACACTGAGACAGAGTTGACTGTCCATGAGGATATTTGATTATAACTTCAACTGCTGAAGCTTTAAACTATTTGATATATTTTGCATCTCCTCTGTAGAACCCTCCATAGACACCAGATCAAGAGTTGGGACTCTTCCTTTTTGGGTAGTTGTTTATGATAAATACTTCAGCTCTCTCTCAATTTTCGAGTTCACTAGCTAACCTTTTAAACTAAAGCAAGTGGAAAAGAGTTTCTAGTTAAAAAAAAATTTTTTTTTTTTGAACTTTTGAATGCACTCACAAAAATTTTTGCGGACAAAATACTTCGTTGACACATTTTTTGATAAAGTTTGGAGAGTCCAAAGAAAATTTCAGTTGTATTGTGTTTATATGTCGGGAACAACTATCATAATCCTTGAATTTAATGTTCTCGTGAAATGAATAGTGTGAGGAATTTGTGTGAATATTTCAAATCCATCCTGATTATAATTTATATAGCCTTTAAAGGAAGAGACGGTAACCATTTGAAATAAATTTTCTACACCATCATTTCGACTTTCCTCCATAGTCTCTTTATTTTCTCCACTATTATTTACCCCTCCTTCCTCCATAGAATCATTTTCTCCACAGTTATTTTCCCCTCTTTCCTCCATAGAATCATTTTCTCCACTATTATTTACCCCTCCTTCCTAAATAGAATCATTTTCTCCACTATTATTTACCCCACCTTCCTCCATAGAATCATTTTCTCCACTATTATTTACCCCACCTTCCTCCATAGAATCATTTTCTCCAGTATTATTTAACCCTCCTTCCTCCATAGAATCATTTTCTCCACTATTATTTACCCCAACTTCCTCCATTGCATTTTCTGCATTATTTACCCCACCTTCCTCCATTGCATTTTAAGCATTATTTACCCCAGCTTCATCTATAGTATTTTCTATATTATTTACCTCACCTTCCTCTGTAGTATTTTCTACATTATTGTCCTCCTCCATAATTCCATCATTATTTACTACATTGTTCCCAGCATCTTCAATATTGTAAATCACACTTACCAGGGTGACAGAAAAAATGTATTGCCTTAAGAGTTCAAAATCCCGTTTTCGTTGCAACTCCAAATCCTGCGTAAATTCTCGTATCCGTTGGGCAACTTCAAAAGTACTTTTATTGGGGTAATTCACCACATACAATTTAGGAGATTGCTTGTACGAACTTACAAATATATGTTCGTTTACCCTGCACATAGGCATATCCATTATCGAGGAAGTTTGATAGTTTTTCAACGAATTTAATATTTTTACGGCAAATAATGTGAATGGCTGCATTTCTTGTGACCAATTGAACACGAGCAGTTTGTTTGGGATACTTTTGTGTAGGAGGTAGCACATTGTTTCCAAAAATAATGTCATTTGGGAAACATTTGGCAAACATTGTCCCATTCTTTTTGCCGAGGAGACTAGCTATATCCAAAATACGGAGATATAAAAAATTATCAGTGCCGACCAATATGCCTAAGACAGGAGCATCAGAACTAAGTGCTAATTGAAACCACATAATGATGGTTCAATATTAAATGGTCACTTTTTCCAATAGATTTAAAAGTACCAAATAATAAATAATCCGCGTGTTGAAGCTGTAATGACAGACTCAAAGCCTCAGCTAAACTATATAGCCAACTATATATTATAAAAAAATTTTTTTTAAGGTTTATAATCCTTTGAATAAGCAACATCCTAAAGCATTTAAAGCTATTGGACAATCAAATAATATTTTGCACACGCAATTGCATAGCGCACTTAGCTTTTGCGGTAACTCTGACTGGCGAATGTATACATTATTTCCCAGAACATCTTTTGTAAATAAGAACGGTTCATTATCGGTCGCAAATTCGGCTAATAAATTCCAAGGAATTAATTTATAACATTTGCGGTTTCGTGCCAAGTAATATTCTCCATTTGTTTTTCACAATAATAAAGGTTTTCCATCTTTCTGCAAATAATATTCATTTCCTTTGGCGTCTCGTGGGTATCTTTCCATGCCATCAGACATTTTGGCAAGTTGAAACCTTCCATTGTTATCCTGTATTATTACAGATTTTCCATGTTGAAGGGGATACAATTCGTTTCCCTGAAAATCCCTGGCATAATATTCTTCATTGTGTTTGTTTCTTGCAAAAGGTTTCTCTGAATTTGGGTACAACTGATTACCCTCTTTATCCCTAGCATACCATTCCGCTCCAGACAAGGGATCCTTGATAAAAGGTTTCTTTCTTTTCGAATAATATTCACTTCCATCTCAAAGTTTGGGATAATTTTTTGGCAACATGTCGGTGGAACAGTATTCTTTTTCAATCTTGTCTTTTAAAGATTGTCCTGTTCAAAAAACACCCGAACAAGTGATTGATTTGCTCAAAGCTTGGCGTAAATCTCATTCATTTGCTGACAATTGTTCACTGTGCAAGTCATTTTTACCCCTTATTCCTTACACCTTGTGCTGGAGACATTTTTACTACAACAATCAATTTAAAACGTATCCCGTTCAATCGTTTGCCGTACACACACCTAAATATGCGTTTGAACTGCCCATTTTGAAACGTTTAAAGACTCAAGCCAAATTGAAAATGGATCAAGATTTTTTGGTGTTACCTGATCCAATTTTTTGCCAAGTGGTTTCTACCTTGGTGTATGAAAAGATTATGAAGTTTGTACAAGGGTTACCCAGGACCAGTCGGACCCAAACCGTTCAATCTCCAAGTAAAGTGAGTTTATTTTACAAACAAATTTTAGAAACCCCTCTAAATTATGGGAGTTTACAGCGTCGGTCGTATGGAAAATCCACCTTGATTCGACAAGTGGCGTTTGGGAAAAGGTGTATCTTATCCATGAGAGGAATGATTGTGCCGGATGCCAGTTTACGCCCCAATCAAATTGAACTTCCAGCCCACGTGGTGAAAAAATTTAGTATCCAAAATCAATGGATTATCTTAAATAGAATGCCCTCGTTACAACCAGGAAATTTTATTGCTTTAAAAGTCAGTTCACCGGGTTGTGAATATGATTGTTTTGGCATTCCTTTGGAAGTGGTGCAAGCCATGAACGCTGATTTTCATGATGAATATAATTTGTATTTGGTACCGAATGCGCTCTCTCAAGCCGAATGCGCCACGATTTTGAATCCAGAATCTCAACTGGGGTGTTTTGTCATGCAAGGACCGAAACTGACTCCAACTCAAGACATGATGGTTGTGTATTTTGCCAAATTTAACGATATTCATTTTTTACCTTACAAACAGAGTGATTTAAGCAAAACGTTTCCAGTTTTGTATGATTGTTATGGTTCGCAAAAAGCCTTTCAGTACATTGATCAACTGAGGCAATTTTACTTGGATGTATTGCAAAGACAAATGTGTTTTGCTTTGACTTTGCAAGAAATGCAAACCTTGTATGAATGGGGACGTGAGTCCTCGGAAGTGTTTCAAGAAAAAGCCGAGACGAGTAGTGGATGTTTAGTGACCCAAGTGTTGTCGGGAGCCAAATGTAGTTTTGAGCACTTGTATCAAATGTTTGGATCCATCGGGTATCAAAACGATGTATTTGTAAAACATTCGTTTTGGGAAGGATTAAGAGCCAATGAAGCTGTAGTGCATGCAAAAACGGCTACCGAGGCCCTGAGTAACGCGTCCAAGATTTGGGAACCGGGATATAGTTATTACAAAATGGTATACAATTTACAAGGGCTTTATGTGGATTACAAAGGACGTTTAATGGATGGTGAGATGGTGATTGAAAATGATGTATTGAATGTATTTCATTATACAGATGTGATGTCTGTGGAAGGGTTTCAACATCTTTTGGACACGACATTGCAATAAAGAAAGAATGGAATCAAGGAGGCGATTCAATGTACCACTTGGGTAGCTAGATCCGATATACCAGCAGAGCCATTGGAGCGACGAACGGATATTAAGCCTGAGATGGCAACTTTGAGACAGGTGTTGTTTTCAAATGCAAAAAAATTTTTGATGAATATTTTTGGAGTGTTAAGAAAAATATTTTGGTGAACAAAAGAAAAATTTTCTTTTTAATAGTAACTTTAAAAGCTTGACAAAATTTTGCAAATATTATTTTACTTTACAACTTTTAGCTTGGGAGAACATTCACCAAGAGTTTTTGATTCGCCTTTTCAACATGGATTATTGTGCCGAAGTCTCATATATTCGTTGTAATAACGGTTACAGATTACCCATGGAAATTGCCTTTGCTCGTGTGGATAATCCTCTTCAGGTGTTTATCTTACACATGCGTATGCTTCATGATGTGTATTTCACGGTCACTGATCTGGTTTGCAATAAAGGTCAATGCGAACGTCGCAACAAAGGCTTTAATGTCAATGCCAGGTGCATCCTTAAAATGGACAAAGAGCCTTGGTGGCACACTCTACAACATTTTATTCACGACCATATGGGATGGGATGCCCAGTTGGCCGTTCGCTCCAAAAATCAAAAACAATTTTTTAAGAAGGTGGGTGGATTCCGAAACGTTTGCATTGTGAGCCCTCCCGTAGGAAATCATGTTTACGGATGCATTCACTTTCATAATCAACTGTTTTCGTTTCCTTGTGCTGCTAAAGCTGCTCGAACCCTGGCTATGAATTTGAATCGAACGCCTCGGGTAGATTCAAAAAAAGCGATTCAATGTAAGGAGGATAAACCAATGGATAAATTGGATGAAAAACAATTTTCGGAAGCAATAGATAAACATTTGGAAGAATGTGACGAGTTGATGGATCAATATCCAGGAGAGGAAACACCTCTGGAAGCCATGGATAAACCTTTGATGGATAACTCGATGGAAAAGATAGATAAATCTAATGAGCCTTTGTAACAGGACAAATTTCCAATGGAGGATACCATAGAACAGTGTGATGGGGAAGGTTGTCACGAGGTATTGTGCAAACTATTGGAACAATATCCACTTGAATCTTTAGATAAGTGTTTGGACCCCATGGATAAACCATTAGTGGAAAATACAAAAAATGAATTTTCTGATGAAACAATGAAGCGAGAAAATGAGACAATGGAATGTAATGTGGAAGAGATAATAAAACTTGATGGGCAATGGAATGTTGTGAAGAAATGTTGGATAATGATAAATTTATATGTTGAATGAGCCTGAGAATGTTGTGATAGTTCAACTGGAGAAAGCCACAATGAAAGAGTGAAGAACTTGAATGAACCATCAAGAATTTTCCATTATTAGTTCTCTCAAACTCTTAAGACATTTCTTTTAAAAGAAAAATTTTTTTTGGTGCTTTTAAAAGCTACAGACATTTTGAGCTGATTAGTATTGCTTAACTAGCCGAAGGTTTTTAAATCTAAGTATACTTTGTGTTTATTAATATTGTTTACCTGGTACTCTCGAGATTATTATTGTTGGACATGGTTGATAATCTTGTACACGAAGCTCCAGTTCACTTACAATCTTTCCCTATTCAAATGGGGATTCCTTATGAAAAGATTCGACATGAAGCCCTGGATCCCTTTGTGCGCAATGATGGATCTTCTGGTGTGGATTTGTGCAGTCCCAAATTTTATGCGGTGGATCCTTTGCAACAAGTTAAAATTTATACGGGGCTTGTATTTGAATTCAAAGCAGGATGGACTGCTTTCTTAAAAGATAAATCGTCCGTGGTCACTCGAAAGCATCTTGTCGTGGAAGAAGGAGTGATTGACCCCGGATACAGAGGAGAAATTATTGTTGTTATGCGCAACATGTCACAGCAGACGCAGTTTATTCAGCCCGGAGATTTTATAGCTCAAATGGTGAACGTGTACACTGGACTCACTCCGAAGCTGATGGCGGTTTCACACATTGAGAATGATACTCGAAGAGGAACACGAGGATTTGGAGGAGATGTTGGGTGTGAAAATCTCATGGCAAATTTGAGTATGACAATAGGTAGTAGTGAGGACGAAGCATAAATTTTTTTTTTATTACTCTTTATAAGGACCTAAAGATCTTTTCAACATTTCAATGGTAGCTTGGTGTATACCAAACAAGTGGCTGCATAATCGTTTCCATTGATTCAAATATGCCTGGTGAGATTTTGGAAACAAAACAGGTACAGACCCATAATCTGCTAACCAATCTGCGTGTTCTTTCAAATAATTTTGGCGTTTGACTGGATCCTTGTTGAACCAACTCAACAAATCTGACATTTTTCATTTAGTTTTTAGTAATAAAAACACCAACAACGCCATTTCTTCCGTATCTTTCAACTTTTCAACACGAGTTTGTATTGTTTTTATTTGTTCGGGTGTAAACACTCGTCCTCTACGTTCCATCTTGATTCCAAACATGCCCTATGCTTTCCCTCAATGGGAATCGGCTCGACGATTGAATGAACAAATCAAGGTGACCCCCCACAAGTGTCAATGCGTTCTTTTGTTGAATCAAACCAACTGTTTTGATATTGAAAAAGATTTAAGAAATTTTTTGAAAATCAACCATAAACCTCTTGTGTGGTTTATCAACACGTTTCAAAAACATCGAGTGCGAGTGGAATACTCAGTCTTATTTACTCAAAGGGAATTGAGTGTGTTTGGACCCATTGCCAACCAGCAAACTCATGGCATCCTTTCCAAACGATTTGAAAACATCTATGGAGAGTTTAAACCCATCTTTGTCAGTCTCCCCTGGTGTCTTAAAAAATTGTAGGGTGGCCGAAAACCATTTCCAACCGTTTCAATTGAAACATTTAGAGACCGAATTACAGACTGATTTAAAGCGTTTATTGCAACAAAAAGTACTGTATCAATGTTTGGTGGGAGGAAAGGAAGAAACAATGGAACAACATCGGTGGAAAGTATTGCAACAGGTAGCGGAATGGTTACATATACCCAATGCCCTCAGTATGCATCAAGATGATTGCGTCAAGGATCAGCTTCTACATCTCTTGTCAAAAGGCATCAAGAGGAAAAATTTAAAAAAAATTCCTCTAGACGAATCGGAATGGACCCATTTGTTAAATGTGTGGTTACGACGCAACACAATGGATCATGATGTTAAGGAACGAGACATTTAACGTTGGTTGGCAGTCGATGGATTTGAAGCAAAACATTTGAAATTGTATCTGTCGGCGATTTTGGATCAGAAATTTATACGCCAAGAATACAGGCTACACATCAAAGCCGAGCGTGCAATGTATAGGTGGTTTGAGTCGCAACCCCAAGTGTCCAGTTTGACTGAAACAGATTCGGGATGTGTTGTGTTTCTTACACTTTTGCAGTTGTACGTGAATAAATTGGAAATGTTGGAGGATGAAATAACCTTACAAGTGCATCTTGCTAAGAGATCAGCGGAAGGATTTTTACATAGAAATGCTAATTATTACAAAGACGTCCGAAATGTAATGGAGGCTTTGTTGCAAGAATTGGGCAACATCTACGTATAGGAATGGCAGGGAAAAAATTGGACATCTGTAGCCAACGAACAGCTTGGACGCTTGATGAAGAAAAAGAGTTAAAATTTTTTTTTTGTCTAGTTAAGATTTTATTTTACAGGGTTTCATGCTTAAAATCTGAGATTGTTTCCATAAGGTTGTAGGAAATCTGTAGGGTCCATTAGAGTACATCCTTGTCTTTTGAGTGTCTAGTGACAAGTTTAAGCATATCTGTTATAAATTGGCGCATCGTGTTTGGTAAAAACTCCCAATGCAGGTACACCTTCATTTTCAGATTCGACAACATTTTCTATGTCAGAATCTATTGACAGATTCAAGCATATATGTTATCAATTGACCCATCGTGTTGGGTAACAACTCTAATATGGGTACACCTTCATTTTCAGATTCGGCAAAACTTTCAATGTCCGAATCTGAATGCAGGTCAGATTCCGTGTCGGAAGAGATTGCTTCAGTCATCCATAATGGTTCACCACTCAGTAAATCTCCAAAAATACGCAATGTGAATCCAGATGGACCACATCCATTACTAGTTTTATCTCGTTTACACAATTTACGACGACAAAAGAACATGCATTTTTACCGTTCTCAACCCATTGTTTTAAACAATATGAATGAAACATGTGCTTACATTGACTCAGTGTATACCATTCTAATTCATCGCTGCTTAAACAAATAGAGCAATCGTTGCTTGGGCAAGGATCGTTACTCAGGGAGCTGGAATCGTTGTTTTCATGTTGGCAAGGCTCGCCACTGAGAGAGCTAGAATCGTTGTTTTCGTGTTGGCAAGGCTCGCCGCTGAGAGAGCTGGAACGGTTGTGTCTTGAACGTATCATCCTAGTATGGATTAATGCGCTTTACGATTTCGTCCCAGCAAAGCCAATTTATTTGCCCACACTTGTTGCGACCCTTGAGAATGAAAGTCTATTTTACAACACTGGTATGAATCTACATACATTTTAAAACTTGCAAGAGCTTTTACCGAAATATAAATTAATAAACACCATTAAAAAAATTTTTTTTCCCAACAACAAAACTAGTTATTTACTTTTTATGTCCTTTTATGTTTCATCAAAAGAGACTCCTTACGACTCTCCGTATTTTCTCGTGCATCTTGAATGTACTTCGGAACTCTCCATTCATCATAATAACTTGTATAAACATCCACCCAACAATGTAGCCGAGATACCCATGATCGCAAAAGAATAGAGACGTTTTTTGAACTTTCTTCATCCAGATCGTTCAGATAGGATTCGGCCACTTTGAGAGCGATTAATTTAATTTCAAACATTTTCACTGGAAACTTTTCATAGATGAAACGTAGATGCAACATAAACAACAAGAGGAGGTAGGATTCCGTGACTAAATTCACCTTTCCCTCGGGTTTCAAAGCATCCAACCACTTTTGAATGTCAGAGGGGTTATTTGCGGACAATGTGTCCACATTCTTTTGTATAAGCTATGTTAACTTGATATTGAGCATTATATTGTGGGACCGGATGTAATGAATCCATTGGGACAGTTTCAATGGCCGTTTGGAAAGGGGGATTTGTTCCAAGGGTAAACGCAGAGGTTCCAATTCTTTAGGAAACTGTCGAGCAATATCACTAAACATTGCTTTGTTTAAAAGTTTTGAGTGTAAATGAAATCTCGGCCCCAGGATAAATGTTTATGAAAAAAATGGAATGTTTTTTTCCAATTCACCAATTAAAGATTCTAACGAAGTCAAAATTATGAGTAAGAAATGTTTACAACACATCAAACAAAATTAGAGCTCGAGTTGAAAGCTCAACCTTTTAAACACTCTCTCTAAAAAAAATTGTGCAATCTCCTAAATTGTATGTGGTAATTCACCACGTACAATTTAGGAGATTGCTTGTACGAACTTACAAATGTTTGTTTTCCCTGCACATAGGCATATCCATTATCGAGGGCGTTTGAAAGTTTTTCAGCCAATTTAATATTTTTACGGCGAATAATGTGAATGGCTGCATTTCTTGTGACCAATTGAACACGAGCAGTTTGTTTGGGATACTTTTTTGTAGGAGGTAGCACATCGTTTCCAAAAAGAATGACATTTGGGAAACATTTGGCAAACATTGTCCCATTCTTTTTGCCGAGGAGACTACTATATCCAAAATACGGAAATATGAAAGATTATCAGTGGCAACAAATATGCCTAAGATGGGAGCATCAGAACTCAGTGCTAATTGAAACGACATAATAATGATTCAATATTAAATTGTCACTTTTTCAAATAGATTTAAAAGTACCAAATAATAAATAATCCGCGTTTTGAAGCTGTAATGACAGACTCAAAGCCTCAGCTAAACCATATAGCCAACTATATTAAAAAAAATTTCTTTAAGGTTTACAATCCTTTGAGTAAGCAACATCCTAAAGCATTTAAAGCTATTGGACAATCAAATAGTATATTGCACACGCAATTGCATAGCGCACATAGCTTTTGCGGTAACTCTGACTGGCGAATGTATACATTATTTCCCAAAACATCTTTTGTAAATAAGAACGGTTCATTATCAGTCGCAAACTCGGCTAATAAATTCCAAGGAATTAATTTATACTCTTTGCGGTTTTGTGCCAAGTAATATTCTCCATTTGTTTTTCACAATAATAAAGGTTTTCCATGCTTCTGCAAATAATATTCATTTTCTTTGGCGTGTCGTGGGTATCTTTCCATGCCATCAGACATTTTGGCAAGTTGAAACCTTCCATTGTTATCATGTATTATTACAGATTTTCCATGTTGAAGGGGATACAATTCGTTTCCCTGAAAA
The DNA here is from genome assembly GCA_019973975.1 of Trichonephila clavata. Taxonomy (NCBI): domain Eukaryota; kingdom Metazoa; phylum Arthropoda; class Arachnida; order Araneae; family Nephilidae; genus Trichonephila; species Trichonephila clavata. The sequence continues at coordinate 15,996 of BMAO01027839.1, forward strand.
TCCCTGGCATAATATTCTTCATTGTGTTTGTTTCTTGCAAAAGGTTTCTCTGAATTTGGGTACAACTGATTACCCTCTTTATCCCTAGCATACCATTCCGCTCCAGACAAGGGATCCTTGATAAAAGGTTTCTTTCTTTTGGAATAATATTCACTTCCATCTCAAAGTTTGGGATAATTTTCTGGCAATATGTCGGTGGAACATTATTCTTTTTCAATCTTGTCTTTTAAAGATTCCCCTGTTCAAAAAACACCCCGAACAAGTGATTGAATTGCTCAAAGCTTGGCGTAAAGCTCATCTATTTGCTAACAAGTGTTCAGTGTGCAAGACATTTTTACCCCTTATTCCTTACACCTTGTGCTGTGGACATTTTTACTACAACAATCAAATTTAAACGTATCCCGTTCAATCGTTTGCCGTACACACACCTAAATATGCGTTTAAACTGCCCATTTTGAAACTCAAGGACTCAAGACAAATTGAAAATGGATCAAGATTTTTTGGTGTTACCTGATCCCATTTTTTATCAAATGGTTTCCACCTTGGTGTATGAAAAGATTATGAAGTTTGTACAAGGGTTACCCAGGACCAGTCGGACCCAAACCGTTCAATCTCCAAGTAAAGTGAGTTTATTTTACAAACAAATTTTAGAAACCCCTCTAAATTATGGGAGTTTACAGCGTCGGTCGTATGGAAAATCCACCTTGATTCGACAAGTGGCGTTTGGGAAAAGGTGCATCTTATCCATGAGAGGAATGATTGTGCCGGATGCCAGTTTACGCTCCAATCAAATTCAACTTCCAGCCCACGTGGTGAAAAAATTTAGTATCCAAAATCAATGGATTATCTTAAATAGAATGCCCTCGTTACAACCAGGAAATTTTATTGCTTTAAAAGTCAGTTCACCGGGTTGTGAATATGATTGTTTTGGCATTCCTTTGGAAGTGGTGCAAGCCATGAACGCTGATTTTCATGATGAATATAATTTGTATTTGGTACCGAATGCGCTCTCTCAAGCCGAATGCGCCACGATTTTGAATCCAGAATCTCAACTGGGGTGTTTTGTCATGCAAGGACCGAAACTGACTCCAACTCAAGACATGATGGTTGTGTATTTTGCCAAATTTAACGATATTCATTTTTTACCTTACAAACAGAGTGATTTAAGCAAAACGTTTCCAGTTTTGTATGATTGTTATGGTTCGCAAAAAGCCTTTCAGTACATTGATCAACTGAGGCAATTTTACTTGGATGTATTGCAAAGACAAATGTGTTTTGCTTTGACTTTGCAAGAAATGCAAACCTTGTATGAATGGGGACGTGAGTCCTCGGAAGTGTTTCAAGAAAAAGCCGAGACGAGTAGTGGATGTTTAGTGACCCAAGTGTTGTCGGGAGCCAAATGTAGTTTTGAGCACTTGTATCAAATGTTTGGATCCATCGGGTATCAAAACGATGTATTTGTAAAACATTCGTTTTGGAAGGATTAAGAGCCAATGAAGCTGTAGTGCATACAAAAACGGCTACCGAGGCCCTGAGTAACGCGTCCAAGATTTGGGAACCGGGATATAGTTATTACAAAATGGTATACAATTTACAAGGTCTTGATGTGGATTACAAAGAACGTTTAATGGATGGTGAGACAGTGATCTAAAATGATGTATTGAATGTATTTCATTATACAGATGTGATGTCTGTGGAAGGGTTTCAACATCTTTTGGACACGACATTGCAATAAAGAAAGAATGGAATCAAGGAGGCGATTCAATAAACCACTTGTAGCTAGATCCGATATACCAGCAGAGCCATTGGAGCGACGGACAGATATTAAGCCTGAGATGGCAACTTTGGGACAGGTGTTGTTTTCAAATGCAAAAAAATCTTTGATGAATATTTTTGGTATGTTAAGAAAAATATTTTGGTGAAAAAATGAAAAGAAATTTTTTTTTTTTTTTGAAAAATCTTTATAAAGTGAGCTCGATTGAACAAGGTTTATTAACAACCAAGCAAGACTACCACAATGTATTATTTCTGTCGCTACGTGGATTCCATCGTGGAGAAGGCTCATGCCCTTCAAACCATTACTATGGAGCAATATGCTCGCATTCTACAATTTTACGAAGAGGATATTTTTGTTATTGCGGGACAAGAAGGAGTTGATTCTTTACGTTCTTTTATTTCCCATTTGGAGCAAACTTGTTATGATTCCAGCAAAGATTTATACTTTATGAAGGTCAAAGAGTGGCCTCACTTAAAACTCATGTGTTTAAAATGTGCTCCTTCCAACCCATGTATTTGGAAATATTTTACCAAGCAAGACGAGTACCGAATTGATACATTTTCAATACTTTGCACGTCCTTCATGCTTGCTGGAGACAGTTCTGACTCGTCGGGGCATGGAACGAATTAAATTTTCAAAATATTCCTTGGGTAATTCATGAAACACTTGCAACACATCTTCCCACAACTGATCACGATTTCTCACTCCAGTTTGACGCCAGTGAATCTCTAACCGACGGACCAATTCAGCCCACACATTTTCCACTGGATTCATGTCGGGTCCTTTGGGAAGCCAATTGTGCATGACATTTACATTGTGTTCCTGCAACCATAGTTTAGTCTGTTTACTAGTATGAACAGAAGATAAATCTTGCATAAAAATGTGTTCTTTCTCTTCATTATCCTCACACAATTCAGTTTCTATGGAGGAAAGGATATGGTTAATGTAATAGTCGGTATTCATGGTGGGTCATTCAATCCGATGTAGGATTCGAATTTTACCATTCCCTCCAAAGGCCATCCACACACATAGGGTGAATCGGGGACGTCCATATACGGGATTGGAAGAATGCACTAGGTATTGTTCATCAAATCGGTCACTTCTCTGAACAGGTCTGTAGACTCTCAGAGCTCCCCGACTGGATGATCGAAAAATCTTTTCGTCGGAAAAGACGACCCGATGCCATTCGGACACGGACCAATACAATTTAGAATGGGCATAGACATAGCGCATTTGACGATGAAATTGAGTTAAAGAGGGCTTACAGGCCAGAGTACGACATTTTAATCCTTTTTGTTTTAACCGATTTCGGACCGTATCCACGCTACACGCAGGAGTCCATTCCTTTTGTAAATCCACAGCACTTAAAAAAGGATCTTTCCGAGAAGCCTCGTACAAGTTCTGATCCATGTTGGCATCGGTGACTCAAGGTCGACCCGACTTGGTCGTGGCCGATTCTCCCCGTCGCGTAATCCAATAATGCACGGTAGATGGGGATAAACCCAACTTTTGTGCAATTTTTCGTTCCGATACATGCTCTTCATCATACAAACGATATATAGCATGACGAAACTCCATGCTTGTATTTTTACAACAATCAAGAGACGATGGAAAACCCATGGCTATACTGTCCAAAGTGTCAAATTCGTACCGAAACTCTAAACACTGTAGCAGTGGTATCGAAAAAGAATCAACCCATGTCGCAGGGGAATGTGTAATATGTCAAACCAAAAAAAGTGGATTTGTGAAAAGAAAACAAGACCATGAATTTTCTGGAACTGATTCGTCCTCACCTATGTCATGATCCCGACAACATGAGTATTATAGCCCGTTCCAATCAACCCCCTGCCATAAGATGTGAAACATGTCACCAGATGCCGATTCCCAATGTGTACTATTTTATTCGGGAGGTAGCCAATGTGGATTTGCTGGGTGCCTGTCATTTGGCTCAAATGTATCACATCCTGACTGGAGATGAACAGGTGCCTTTCCTTTTGCTCTGTTTTCTGTGGAAGGTATTTTACCCAAACGTGGGATGATCAACCCATTCGTAGACTGTACGCCAGTGTCAAAATTTGAAAGCCTTAAGGTAAGTCGGTACCCCCTATCCCGCTAATGTTAAATTGAGCATATTTATGTGCCTTTTTCTCATAAAATATTAAATGTACAGACTTAAATTTTTTTCTGTATATTAATTAGACTTTTTTATTTAAACTGAAATGAGCTTTTTCAAATATATTGTTTAGTTTTTTCAAAAACTTTCATCGTAATGTATCACTATGAATTTTTTAAAAAATGTCATTTTTTTTCACGATAAATGACTTTTACAAAAATATTATTGGTATATTAATAAAAGTTCACTTCAGTATATATATTAACATATCAGAAATATTCAGTGAAGATTGCAAGTACTTCCGTTGAATAGGTTCTGAGAAATGGTACACGCATTTTTAAAAACACCGTTTTGAGATAATTGCATTTTTATTATAAAATGTCACTTCATCAAAAAAATATGAATTACAATCTGTATTTGCACTATTTTTTTAAATATTAGCTTATTCTCAATAACTTTTAAGACTTTTTACTTATTTCTTTTACTTAGATATCTCAGAAAATACATGTTTAGCATTTTTTACTTTAAATCTATCGAGATATTTTATAGCATTTGCATCATTTTTCTCAAATAATGCATAAATTTTTGAAGAATTTTCTATTCTGATACATTACTGTCCATCCAAGTTGACTATAAGCATCATAAATACCATGTAAAAATGTGTCAATACATGAAAATAGGGCTTTGGTAATACATCATTATACGACATTTCGAAAAATTTCATTAGTGTTTTATAAATTCACATGTAAACACAATTTCTTAAAGTATCAGAATTAAAAGGATTATTAAAATTTTACATAAATGGTATCCAAAACAACAACAAGAAAACTGATTTTGTGTTTTTAAACATGAAATTTGTGTATTTTTTGTATGTAACAAGTTTTGTGCAACGAAAAAGGCATTGCATTTTGGGATATATTTATGTACCTTTTACAAAGAAAATATTGAACACAAAGCTTAAAAATTTGTTTGTGCATTAAATAAACATTTATCTTTATACAGAAGTGAAATTTTTAAAAAAAATTGATCAGCCTGTTTAAAAATGTAGTTTTTGTACAGTAGAAAAATAATGAATTTTATAAAAGTTTTCCTTTTCTATGTTACGACATCTGTTTTTAGCTAAATGTCTGAGGAATATCTCAAAAATTTCACTTCAGTATACACAATATATATGAAATATAAAATAAAAAATTCCAGTTCATGCATATAATAAATTTATAAAAAAAGAAGACACAAATTAAGAAATATAATACATGAATATACGACATTTCGAAAAGTTTCACTAGTGCTTTGTATATTCACATGTAAACACAATTTCTTAATGTATCAGAATTAAAAAGTTTCTTTAAATATTACATAAATGATATCCAAAACAACAAGAAAACTGTTTTTATGTTTTTAAACATGAAATTTACGTAATTTATGTGCATAACAAGCTTTACAGGTAACGACCAAAATCATCCCGTATCCTCACATATATATGTGTACATTTTCTCAGAAACTGTTAAATATTAAGACTTCTGATTTAGTCTGAATATTAATTAGACTTTAATATTTATGTTGAAGTGAGGTATTTCAAATATAATGTTAAATTTTTTCAAAACCATGCAACATAAAAATATTACTATGAATTTCTTGAAAATTTTCATTTTTTTCCTACGATAAATGCTTTATGTTAAATTATTTTGGGTAAATTTATAAAGGCACACTTCAGTGTACATGGTTTTGTTAAGTGTACATATGAGTTATGTTTTACTGAGATTTTATGAGCATCCTTGCATTATTTTCTGAGAAAAAAGAACATAAATTTTTATAAACAAACTTTTTGAAAAATGCATTTTTAACATGAAATGTCACTTTATCACAAAAATTATGACTTCCAACATGTATTTGCCACATTTTTATTCAACATTAGCATCAAGTCAATATATTTTAAGTAAAAAAAGCATCAAAAATGTTTTCAAATTGTCAGAAAATACATACATAACATTTTTCAGCTTTTGTTTAACGAGATATTTTGTAAAATTTACATCTATTATCACAAAATCGCTATAAATTTTAGAAGAATTTGTAGCATTTATGTATTACAAATATCAAAGTAGAGCAAATATCATCATAAATATAATGGGAAAAAATTTATCTATATGGTTTTGGTGTGCATTTGAAAAAACATGATTTTACGTCATTTCGAAAGTTTTCATATGTGTTCTGGGTGTTCACATGCAAACATAAGTTTCTAAGACTTTTAAATTTCGAAAGTTTCTCTAAACTGTACACATGATTTATTAAACAGCAAAAATAAAACTTTTTTTATGTTTTTAAACATGATGTTTAGGTATTTTTATGTATTTAACCAGCTTCTTGCAACGACAAATGGTATTACACATCTGAATTTTTGTATGTACAATTCATTCAGAAACTTTTGAATATTTAAGTTTAAAAACTTGTCTGCACAGTAAAGTTACATTTATATTTATACTAAAGTGATATTTTTTTAAAAAAAATTAGTTTTTTTTAAAAACAGACTTATTTATCATCACTGAATTTATTCAAAGTTGTTTGTTTTTTGACACATGTGCTCTTAGCTAAATGTTTTTTTTGTTGTAATATTTTCAAAATATCACTTCAGTATCCACAATAATGCATAAGGAATATATAATGTAAATTTGCAGCTTTTTTTTCACATACAGTAAATTTAGAAAATTTTTATTTTTTTAAAAAGTAATTTTAAAATTATAAATTATGAAAATAGTTGTCTAGAAAAAAATCATACCTTGTGAAAGTAAATTATTAAATACTAAGAAATAATACTTTAAAACTCTTGGAAACATGTTGTAACTCGAAATTCCGCCACCAAACTAATACAGTTAATCGAACAGTCAACTGTTATCTAAAGTTAATTGCGTTTGAATAAACAAAAAGAAGGCTTCGCAATTGTTTCAGGATATTTAAAAGGCAAATATCTGTCAAAAGGGGCGTGGCCCACCAGTTGATAATTTTTTAAAAGTCATTTTGACATAGTTCTAATTGAAAATATGGCATAAATGTTATATCCTTAGAAAAGTAATGAAATACAGATTTCAGAAATATCAAAAACTCAAAATCGATCATTCCATGATTTTTACCCTATTGACTTCCCTTAACTTATCTAAAAAGAATGACATACCTTAAAAAAGTAAATGAAAATTAAGAGAGGGGGTATAAATGTATTTATTTCACTTTTAAGAAAAGAAGTGGATTTACTATAAGGAATGAATTTGCATCTCCTAATTAGTTGTCAGAGGATTTAATTGACATTCTACTCAAAAATGCAAATGACAAAAAAAAAAAAAAAATACACAATAAAAGTAACTAATAACATAGATACTTATTTAAGGAAGCTCAATACTTTTTGAACTTAAGGAAATATTTTCGGACATAAACAATGTTACGTTAATAAATTCTACTGGTGCGCAATTTTATGAATTTTTAAGTGGTAAAAATGGCTTTCTCAAGATGGTTTATAGCTTTCTTATACGGAAATTAGCTAATTTGTTATCGCGTGCACACGCGGTACACCACCCACCAAAGAACTTGGGCAGTGAATAGTTTTTATCCCAGTTGGCTGCCTAGCACTAAAAAAAACAGGTACAAAAAATAAAAACAAATGATTGAAATTTGATGAAGCAAATGAAGACCGAAGAATAAGAATAATTTTTTAAATATTTCAAAAGGGAAAAAACAACAAATTTACTTGCATTTTCTATGAAAAATGACCTTTAAAACTACGAGTGCCAGGGTAAAAAAGGAGAATATGAAAAATTTCTAAATACTGCCGCGATTGGAAAAAAAAGTAAAAAGCTAGGGACCCAGTAAGCAATTTAAAAAAAAAGAATTTAAATCTGAAAGAAGAACAAGTTATCATGGAAATACGTGATAAATTATTGTGGAATGAGAAAAAAATCACAAAATCATTGGACGAAAAAAAAAATGGAAATTTCCGATCTGCTATGATTAAAAAATTTTGCTTGTCAAATATATTATTACGACAGTGCAAATTCTCCCCTTAAGATTCACAGTAAGAAAATTGGGTAATATACGGCTTATAACTTTATTGAAAAACAGTGATAATGTCTCTACCATATTTTTACATTTCATAATGGTCAAAATTAGTAATATCTTAACAAAGATTGAAAAATAGAAATCCAATACCTTAAAAAATAAAATTAGATAAAAATGCCAATTTGGTAAACCTACCAACTTTTTAGTCCATAATAATTAAATGCGGAAACTTTGTACTCCTTTCTCGGTATTCACGAATAATTTCTGAGATATCCAACGAAAAGAAATCGAAAATATAGAAGACGATTATGCAACAATAACGTCCAATATAGAAATGTCTAATTTTGTTTTGAAAAAGTGAATCTCATTAATTTCTTGAAATTAATAAGGTTATCTCCCCCAATAAAACAAACCAATAAAAAATAACGATGTACGTCAACACTATAGCAAACATACTACCAAAAGGTAAAAAACAAGGTAACCATATAAACAATTATCACCCAGACATTTTGAAACAACTTGGCTTACCGATATTACATTAACCATTAACAAACTATTACCTGTAATTCAGTTATTCATTTGAATTTAAGAATATATACGCGACGATTTCCAAATTAAAAAATTCAATAATTGTGGTAAGAATTGTATGTTTTAAATTTTATTAGGTTTTTAAAAATAAATATCTCATGTGATTCTAACGCGTATTGTCTATTAATGCTATTTTTATTTGAACTGCTGTAAATATTCAATGAAATATATAAAAATACACAACCCTTTTAGAATGTTCAAAATTAAATTATTTGTTTCTGAGAGGTTTAGTCCTTAACTGTAGACTCTATGTAAAAATCAAAGTTTTTACATTTTTAGCAATGTATGCATCATCATTGTTTTAAAACCATTTAAAGAGAAAATTGGGGGGAAATGGTAGCCTAGTGGTTAGAGCATCGGACGCCAGACCGGAAGGCCTGGGTTCGATGCCCGATGTTACCAAATACCCTCCGAGTACACACGGAGTATGTGCTCGTTAAATCAGTGGGTACAAAATTATTGTGGACGGTTGTAGCAGCAACCACGGGTGCAGGGAGCTGGAGAATATTTCCCTCCCCTCCAGTTCTATGGCTAAATTGTGGAGGTGGAGATAGATGGTTTCGCCATCTATCGTAAATGAACCGAGCCAAATCGTACTGTCACCTACATGGCGCAAAAAAGCTAACGACAAGTGTACACCTCGCCCCTTCCCACGATGAATTTCTTGAATCTCGATCTGACATCGTCCGACAGGTAGCATTAGAAAGCAACAACAAAGAGAAACTGTTTATAACACAAATATAAATTAAGCCTAATTCATACACAAATATTTTAATGCATTCAAAATGCTGTAAAATTACATAGTTTTTAAAACAATCGTTTAATTTTTTATTACTTATTTTTTTTGATTATCCGCATCAATTTGACTCTTCTAAGTGATTTATTATAATCTTATTAGAGCAATCCTTGGAAATGAAGAAAGGTTTTAATCTTACTTTTTACAAGTTCCTGTGAATTTGTATACAAAGTTTGTTTACAAAGCGTTAGATGTAAAGTAATGGCAACGTAGTCCAGAAAATTGCTGAAGATCCGTTATATGAAAACGGATATTTCGGAAGAGAAATGGAGCTATGTCGTCTTGAAGAATGCATAAAGGTGTCGATGCAGTTTTGTCACAGTTTAGAGACCTGGAGATCCCCGGCGTAAAAGGCTTTGATATACGTTAAATCTGTCGAGTTCAAAGTTCTCCCATTGGAGTGGGGCTGAAGTTAGGAGAGAGGAGGTTCCCAGTTATATTGTCGTCCCTATCACTTGGCTGTAGAACAAAATTCCAAATTCCGTGGCCAATATCTCTCGTTTTACATTAAAACGCTACGTTAATATAACTCTTACTCTCCCTCAGAACCAACATGACTCTGTATGTTTTCAAAGATAATGTGAAAAAAAATGGTTTCCTGTATAAGATGCTCTATGAAGGGTTAAATGTTTCTACGTGGGTCAAAACGAAACTGGGAAGATTTACCCCTTAACACCAAAACAATTCACTTCGTTTTTCATTCCTCAACATCATAAAAAAGTATCGTATATATTGTTTATTATCTGTAGGCCTTCGATAGAGACTTTCAGGGAGTCATCTATAAAAATAGATCTCAATAATCATATAATGCAAAAAAGAAATGTCTTTGACAAATACTGTAAAAGTTCTTCAAAATGAGTTCCAAATCAACTTTGTGAAATACACGTATTTGTGATATGAGTGAGTGAATATTAACGTCGCACTGTTCAGCTGCACGAGGGCTTTTGGCGACGGACTGCGTCATTTTGAGCCATGGTCAAGTGACGCGGACGACACCTGTGAGCTGGCACCCCTCCTCTCTGAACTTCCACACCACACCAACGAATGGACGTTTGAGCTCTCGACAGATTTAACGTGCATCGCACCCCTACACGGTGGGTTTTCAGTGGTACTGGGCTCGAAATCATAACACGCCAGCCATGATCTGATACTTTGTCCACTTGTCTACCGCAGCCACCGTAGTCGTGTTATAGTCATGGTCACGAGCTCGTGACTGGCATGCCATGAGTTTGAGCCTTTGTGACACCGACGACCCACCATGCAGAAGGGCTGAAGTACGTCAAATCTGTCGTGGTTCAAAGTCTTCCCATTAGCTTGGTGTGGTGCTTGCGATGAGATGTCAGTTCAACTGTCGTTCTCTACACTTGACCGTGCTTCAAAATTACGAGGTAATTTTCCAACAGACCTCGAGTTGCTTTATCATGCAGCATAAATAAAAGCTCACTCACCAACATAAACAAAAGGCCCTGTTATTGCTAATTGAGTAATTGTATATTAAAATCACCATGAGGAACTGCACTAAGGCTGTCACCGACTGGGCTTGTGATTTTGACCCAAGATTGAGTGTCAAGAATGGCACTTAAGCTGACACCCCTCTTTTCGAACTTTCACTTCAAGACAACCTGAGGACATCGAGGCTTGAAAAATTTATAACGAGCTTCAACCTTTCTACTCGGTGTGTCTTTAAAATCAATGACATAAATAGCAATGATGAAAATCCATTTCTCTAATTCTTATCATTGGGGGGGGGGAAGCACTAGCCTAAGAAACTGAATTATAGCGTCACTAGAACAAATGCCATTTATCGGGTTCCTTGCAACAACAAAAATTTCGATAGGAGCCTAGTCAGATGAGAGTTATGCTTATTAAGGGACATTTCGCACGACACACCTTGTGCTACATATAGCAAAAGAAGACAGTCGGAAGCTAATTTTGAATAGGAATCATCTGGTTCTTTTCATCTGTAGTTAACTGACACCACTTCATCAAGCTCTCGAAACCCGTTCTCTTCCCCACCAGTTTACTAAAACAAAAAGCATATTGTAGAAGCTACGCTCTTCTCTCGCGGTTACAACTAGATATCCTTTTATTGCATCTTCTTATTCAATAACGGTACCGGTGAGTACGGCACTCCATTTTCAGTCACCTTTCTGCTTGTTCAGTTAGGAATTCTCTTGCGTTTTCACTCTAGAGAAGTGGTAATAGAAAATATGACCTTGTGATGATCTACTCAAACTGGCTAAGACATTCTATTAAGGCAAGTCGGTACCCCCTATCCCGCAAATGTTAAATTGAGCATATTTATGTACCGGTTTCTCAGAAACTATTAAATGTACAGACTTAAAATTTTTTCTGCATATTAATTAGACTTTTTTATATAAAATGATCGGAAGCTTTTTCAATTATATTGTTTAGTTTTTTCAAAAACATTCATCGCAACAGTATCCCTATGAATTTTTTGAAAAATGTCATTTTTTTTTCACAATAACTGATTTTTACAAAATTATTATAGGAATATTAATAAAAGCTCCATGAAAAATATATAGTTAGATATCAGTAATATTCAGTGAGGATTGCAAGTGCTTCCCTTGAATAAGTTCTGAGAAATTGGTACACGCATTTTTAAAAACACCGTTTTGAGATAATTGCATTTTTGTTATAAAATGTCATTTCATCAAAAAAATTATGAATTACAATCTGTATTTGCACTATTTTTTTAAATATTAGCTTATTCTCAATAACTTTTAAGACTTTTTACTTATTTCTTTTACTTAGATTTCTCAGAAAATACATATATTGAATTTTTCACTTTTAATCTATCGAGATATTTTATAGCATTTGCATCATTTTTCTCAAATTATGCATCAATTTTTGAAGAATTTTCTGTTCTGATATATTACTGTCATACAAGTTGACTATAAGTATCATAAATACCATGTAAAAATGTGTCAATACATGAAAATATGGCTTTGGTAATACATCATTATACGACATTTCGAAAAGTTTCAATAGAATAAATTCACATGTAAACACAATTTCTTAAAGTATCAGAATTAAAATAATTTTTAAAATATTACATAAATGGTATCCGAAACAACAACAAGAAAACTGATTTTATGTTTTTAAACATGAAATTTGTGTGTTTTTTGGTATGTAACAAGTTTTGTGCAACGAAAAAGTCATTGCATTTTGGTATATATATTTATGTACCTTTTACTAAGAAAATATTGAACACAAAGCTTAAAAATTTTTGTGTGCATTAAATAAACATTTATCTTTATACAGAAGTGAAATTTAAAAAAAAAATTGATCAGCCTGTTTAAAAATGTAGTTTTTGTACAGTAGAAAAATAATGAATTTTATAAAAGTTTTCCTTTTCTATGTTACGACATATGATTTTTAGCTAAATGTCTGAGGAATATTTCAAAAATTTCACTTCAGTATACACAAGAATATATATGAAATATAAAGTAAAAATTTCCAGTTCATGCATACAGTAGATTTATAGAAAAGAGAAAACACAGTTTAGAAAAGAATTTTCTTAGAAAACAGTAGCTTTTATATAAAATTTTACCTCATCAAAAAGATCCTGCACTGTAGCCGGTTTTTATCTTATTTTTCTTAACCTCTTGAGACCCAAGAAGTAACTCCTCAACATTTTTGCCAAATCTTCTTGGTGTGTAACTTAAATTGGCACTATTAAAAGGAAAAAAATGTAAAAAGTATATTTTAAAAATTTTATTTATATTATTTAAGTGGTACCCAAATGGGTATCGTGGAACTGCATGCATATAATGTAACAATTTTTAAGTAAAGAGTTATATCGAGATATATAGTTTTTTAAACAGTTATTTGTTATGGAATTCAAAGAAGCAATTCCTTTTTTGTAAGTACAGATACAAGTCACATTTAATGCATCTCACTCTGGATTTTCCTGGGCCTCCTGGAAAGCGACACTTCATTTGATTTTCTCTTTTTACATGTTCCGGAAAGTGGCCAATTCCGTCATACCGTACATCATTCACAGGCAAAGGAACAATTTGTTGATTTTGTTTGCGTTGAGGTCTTTCCTGCACGGCTTCTTCAAAAACTTCTGCTTTTATTAAGCTCTCAGCTATCACAAGCTTGAAGTCTATCAAATGAAGTCTATTACTTAGAGGAACTTTACATTCCTTGCAATGACGAATATACATAATCCAAGCATTGTGCAGGTGGCCATATTCAAAAAATGTGCAAAGACACGCATTGTTCATTTCTTGGTCCGTGTGGATATCCAGTAATATGAGATTAGTGTGAGTATTATATGACCTTACAATGGCAGGTTGTCTGACATCTTCTCTCTGCCTTTGTTCTTTCGACCACCTCTTGCAGCTGCCATCAGGTTTGATACCAAATGCACTTGACAAAAGAAGTACAGATGTCTTGTCTTTCCATTTAACAAGACAAGCTTTTCTATCCTCGCGTCTTCGAGAAACTAATGAACCTCTCTCCATACAAGTATCTTTGGGAAAACTTTCGGTGACACCATCAGTACGGTTGGTCATTACAGTGCCAGTTAAATATACGTTTCTACTCACGAGGTAATCTAAAATTGCTAGTCCTGTAAAATATCTGTCGGTGAATAAATGGGTTACTTTTTCTGTTGGTATAGTGTCAACCAAATGTTTCGCAACTGCTCCTCCGAAATCATATAATTGCTTGTCTCCAACTGGAACTGTATCAGCTCCTGTGTAAATTAAAAAATCCAGACAAGCCCATCTGGTGCACCAAGTACAATTTCTTTTAATCCTACAGGGTTTGGCTTCGATGGTAAGTATTGTCTCATAGAGCATCTACCAGAGAACGGCATCATCTGTTCATCAATTGACAGACATTCTGTTCGAGAAAGTTTCAAACACACACACAGGCATTTCTAAACCACTTCTAAAAACAGAAGTGCTTTCTGGAATATTTTCAATGTCTGGATCATCAATATCGGATAGTTCACCATCACTTTGTACAAGCAATTCTTGGTTTTTTCCATCCATCAAATATTTTACTAAAAAAAAAAAAAATAACCATACATAGCGTCGCCGCTCTACTTTGATTCCAAGGTACCCAATCGGGTACTTTTGTTTCAAACTGAAAGAAATCGTAAATAACCACAAAGTAAATTTCTAAAAATGCATGTAGAATAACGCTTATACACTTCTTAGTTGCAAAAAAGAGTAAAAACATAATTATTATATTTATTAATATTAAAAAAATGAATCAACTTCCCAGTAGCCGGTTGAGTCACCATTTTCTTCCGTTTCTCTACTTACAAGCTGTATGAATCATTTTGTCTTCAGTATGGTACTGTCATCTCTTAGCAGGCATTAAATTGGAGATTTGCCCACTTGGGTATAATGGGACTTAAGTCGAATAAACCTTTTTTTTTTATTTGAACAAATGCTAATCTATGAAAGTCCCCAAATGGGTACCGAGGTTCCCAAGAGGTTAATATTTTATCTTCTTCTTTTTTTCTTTTTCTTCTTTTATCTTTTCTAATTTTCTTCGCTCTTCCAGAAAAAGCATACACTGCTTTCATTAACCTTTCTCTATCAAGAATTTTCATGGTACTTACCGAATATTCTCCAGGCTCGATTCCAATTTTCTGCAGCATTTTTAATTTGGATACATTACCATCATTAAAAGAACAAACAGCATCATAAACACCAAGTGAAAGTGTTTCAATCTGTACAAATGTTGTTTTAGGAATACGCGACCATATGACATTATGAAAACTTTCATTCGGGTTTTGTGTTTTTCCATGCAGACTTTTTCTTAACAGATCAGGATGGGAAAGATCTCTAAATATAGGACGCATTGCTTCTATAACAGCGACCGGAAGACTATTTTTATGCTTGTAAGACTTACCTGATGCTTCAGCCTTTTTATATCCCCACCATGAATCTTCACCATCAGGACAAAAACCATGTTGAGGATATTCATCTGTTGACAGCTTATGCAGAAAAATGGCCCAGATATCTTGCCGCATGTTCTGAACACTGGTGTAATTTTTCCGAATAGCTGATCCATAGTAAAACTGTAAGTTATCTATTTCATGCTCAGTCAAACGATTTTTTCCACTTAAACACTTACCGTCTGACAAGCTTTGCCCTTTCAATTAAGATTTTAATCGGCGTAATCTTGTTCCCATGCGCTTCATGACATGCCCAATGCACTCCAATTTTTGAATTGGGTATTCATCTCCATAGATGTTTTTCTTTCTAACAGCATCAAATGCTTTGCAATCTCCATCCCCTAAGTAAGTAATATATCGGGCATTTTGCAAAGATAATGACCGTTGGAAAATTTTAGACGCACCTTGAATTTCCATGGCTCCTCTAGATCCAACGTAATTCCTTTTACAATCCTTTTGATGAGAAGGTAAGTTTTTACATATGCAATATTTTGAAAGAATATCAACATCTATCACCTTACCTGTATCAATGCTGGTCACAGTAACTACACCATTCAATGATGTGTAACCGCGTTTCTGCCATGTCCCATCTACAGCGACTGCAATATTATTATTACCTTTATTTTCACAAATAGCTTCCTTCGTAGCATTTTGAATGGAGTCCTCGTAAACAAGTTTTGCAGTATTTAAGATTCGCTTACCGTAAGGAGAAAACCTTGTAGGTAGTTGAGGAAGATTCATTATGCCGCAAAACATTCTCCCAGCTTCTGCACCTTTTCCAATGGATCGCATAGCATATACAAACCTGGTATTTATTGTAGCAATTTGCGTTCCTTCATGAAAATTTGAAGAAGAGAATTCTACACGATATGGACAAGCACAACATTTCAGGACAAATGTAATAGCTAGTCCAGACTTACCTTTTAAAACTTGCATGTCTAAGCCACTGTTACACATTTTACAGTGAACTTTATTCTTGAAAAAAAATGCCAGAATATTCAAATTCATAATGGCATTAATAATACCTACACTTTTGTCATAGGAAGAAAAACTTCCATTTAAATTGGGAATTTTCTTTTCTTTTGCACATGTCTCCTTTGAGTCATGTGCATGTCCAGCTAGAGGATTGCCATTACTGTCGTTAGTATGGTTGAAAGTATTTTTACCTTTATAAAACGTACGTTTACGTTTTTTGAATATTTTTGTAGATCTTGGCATATTAAATTCTTAAAATTTTGAAATTTTTGATATTCAGAAATTTTAAATATCGAAATATTTAAAACGCTAACAAGAAAAACGTGTATTCCTTCCAAAATAGGTAAACAACCATAACAGTTACGCTTGCAGTCAATCTACAGTTAATTGCGTATGAATAAATAAAACAGAGAGTGGCTTTGGAAAAGCTTCCCAGATTTAAGAGGTAAATGTTTACATTTGTATCTGTCAAAGGGGGCGTGGCTCATCAGCTGATTATTTTTTAAAAATCATTTTAACCTACTTTTAATTAGTAAAATGGCAAGTACGTTACATCATTGGAAAGGTCCTGATTTGGGGATTTTAGAAATATCAAAAACTCAAAATCGACTTCCCGAAGGTGTTTACCCTACTGATTCTTCCTTAAAAGAGCATCAATTTTACGCAGGGTGTGCCTCAAGGAGAAAATACCAACGCTGATTACTATTTCCGATTTCCAGAGTCCTGTCAGCATTAAGCTATGCAATGCACGATAATCTTGATGTGGTGCAAGACAACTAATCACCTGATATATGATTTTTACCTCTTTCTTGACTTGGGAGAATCTATCCAAAACATTCGATTCCCTGATATGTCATATTTGTTTCATGTACGCTTCAACACTGTCATCAACTACCAATATCTTGATAGTGGTATCCTAGTGCTTCCCGCCATTTGGAAAAATGTAACTAAACTTTATTCGTGTTTATATGACAGGAATATAAGACGAATTTACTCGTGAGTTCATTGAAAAATGTTTTCTATCTGTGTTCTTTACCTACACACATGAAATTTGCAAATGTATTTTTCGTATTGAGTAAAGATGCATCAAAAGAGGCTTTTGCGGAAATTTTCTTCCAAAAGGGGAGACTACGGCACGGAGGGGGGGGGGTTAAAATTTTCTTTTTAACATATTTTGTTTTTTTTACTGAATAGGGATTCTCTAATAATGGGTTTTGTGAAAATAAACTCTGTCAGGAGGCATTAACAGACACATTTTGCTTTTTTGAAATATTACAGCTAGAGATTTATAATTCGTTAAACACGTTTCTGTTATTGAATAGAGATTCGTTAAGAATGAGTTTTCATGAAATCGACTCTCAATGGAAGAGGGGGGAAGGCATAAGGACAAATTAACTCATTTTTAGAATGTTTTTGTATTTACTTGAAAGCTGAATGTTAGGAACTAGATAAAAGTAATGAAATTACAGTATACAGTCACATAACATTACGAGAGAAATACTGTGTTCACAAAAATAAACATTTAAAATAAAAAGGACCAATCAAATCCCAAATTTTGTCCAAAATATTTTAACGGTTTATTTTTATATAAATTTATTTCATTATTTTTCGCATTCTTTTTTATTCCACTTTGAACCAAAATAGTGGCCAGTAAAATATTAAGAAGTTTTACTTTTCGTTCTTTTGCGTCTCTTACAATACATTACATTGCTCCCATCATATTTTAAAACATTCAGTCCAACAATCGGTACTTCTAAATCACATAAATAAAGCTACGGCCGTT
This sequence comes from Trichonephila clavata, assembly GCA_019973975.1. NCBI lineage: Eukaryota > Metazoa > Arthropoda > Arachnida > Araneae > Nephilidae > Trichonephila > Trichonephila clavata. The sequence goes on from BMAO01027839.1 coordinate 34,013, forward strand.
TAAGAAAAAACGTTAAATCAAGCTTTTAATGCAATTACAAAGTAATTGGAGTCGAAATAAGGGCTGGAGAAAGGGTAATCGCACTCGTTTGAAGTAAATCGCCTTAACCACTCCCTTCGTCCCATTTGAAGGCAACGATGGAATTAATTTGTAAGAAATGATGCTTTAAATAAGAAAGAAAGGAATCGGACGTGTTTTGGACAAAATTTGCTCAAGTGTTTTAGTGTAAAAGATAAGAGTTGTATAAATAAAAGTTTCATGAATTGTTTTCTATCATGGGTACATCGTAGGAACATGAGAGGGTCCCTAATGTTGGAGTTTTCTTTTGTTATGTTCAGCATGCAGCAATATAAGAGATATTTTCATATGTGAATAAATATATTTCATTTGAAAAAAAAACTGAACAGTAAGCAAAATAAGGCTTATTGAGAAGAAATTAAAAACTTGGAATCCACTAGCATTTTTCATAAGATGAAGAATTATAACAAATGCATTATTTTTTGCCGAGAAGGAAGTTTGAAATTAAGTATGGTCGTTTCATATATGTTTAGAAAAAGAGCCTATCCTCGATTTAATTTTTTGTATACACTAAAACTTCAAAATTTTCATCATTTTTCATTTTATTGCCGGGCCACAGTAGTTTAATGACCATGTTCGTAAACTTGGGCAGCCCTAGTAACACTTAAAAGCCACCGTGTAGAGGGTTTAATGCACGTCAAATCTGTCGTGATTCAAAGTTCTCCCGTTGGTGTGAGAGGGCCAGCTCCGATATCATCCACGTCATTTGACCACGGTTCAAAACTACGAGGTCCATTGTCCGTCTTACTGCATTATAATACAACCTTATTAAACATTTACTCACCGAGGTATACATTGGACACTGGTATGCAATAACTAGAGCAGACGAAACATACGGCAAAAAAATATTTTTTAGAAATTTTCAGGGAGGGACATGGGATTGGTATTTACCATAGCAGACCTAGTGGATTCCCCGATAGTTGGTATCACTTTTAAGTGCGGCGTGATATAGGTAGATTACCAATCAGTGTAATGTAATTTTGACGCTCAGTTTCCTTCTCTAAAGAGAGGTCCTTGAGCTCTCTGGATAGGAAATGGTATTTGTAATTTAATTTTGAAGACAGCACTACGAGAAACAGGAGAGCTCCAGTGATCTTTAACAAGGATGCTGTTGATAGGATGCAAAATGGGCTGGTCACAAGGATGCAAAATGACAAGAATGCTGTTGATTTTCCGCATCATGAAAATCCGCCATATTTACTTCCTATTGCTTCATTACAAAATGTGCTGCAGTGATTCTTCGTGTCAGAGTGCATTATAAACTCGTAGAAATATGTGTTAAGAATAATTTGTACAACCGAAGGGTTGTATTTGGAATTCAGTCGTTTATATAGAGTTTCCTTGTAGCTTTCTTGGTACTAAAGAGAATACATAATATTTTTAAAATTTTACTCCAAAAGAAGAAGACTGTTAAAAAAATAATATTATTTGGAAAACATAAAGTAACGTATCTTGGAGTAAATATTTTGTGGATACAATTTCCGAAATCTCTAATTACCGGTAATCTCTAATTATTACGACTAGTATGTTATTATCTCTCTCTCTCTTTGTACTAGTCAACTCTCAGTCCGTGAGTGTGTACTAGTCTTTGTCCACCTACTTCAGTGAGTATGTCATCATGTTTTATTGCTATACATACTGTTTTTGAGACAATGGAGGTGCATGCGTTACCCTCAAGCTTTCATATATATTGAAATATATATTTATGGTCCTCACTTCTTTATTTAAAAAGAACTTGAATTCTCTAAAACTGAAGTCTTTTTTATCTTTTAAACTTCAAAAGCACCTCTTGGAAGCCGACTTCCACGCTACTCAATCTCAGCAGATTTCTACTCAAAAAAGCGAAAGAAATACGGTATTCACCAAATTTTTGGTCACTAGGTCTAAATAGGTCAAAAATTGGAGGTTTTTATCTATACTTCCTCTCGTTTTCCCACGTGACTCCATTACCGTAATCACCATCCTTAGGAAATCTCTACTGAACAGAACAGTGACCGCGGTAGCCAAGTGGTTTAGGCATTGGATTATGGCTAGCGTGTCATGAGTTTGATCCCAGTACCGCTGAAGACCCACCGTGTAGGGGAGCAATGCACGTTAAATCTGTACAGAGCTCAAACGTCCTCCCGTTGGTGTGGTAGTTAGGAGAGGGGGGTACCAGCTCAGGTGTCATCCGCGTCACTTGACTATGGTTCAAAATTACGCGGACCATCGCCAAAAGCCCTCGTGTGCGACGTAAATATTCACTCACTCACTCACTGAACAGAACAAACGTAATTACGAAATTTCAAATATCTAGAAGTAGTAATTCAAAAACGGTATTTTTTATCTATGTTTCCTCTTTACAATATTAACAATCGTTTTTGATAAATCACGTTCTTAAAAGATCTTTTCTCCACAAAATGAGCATATTTACCAGATTTTAAGTCTGTAGGTCTAAGAGTTCAAAAACATGAAATTTTATGCATAGCTTTTACACCCTCGTCACACAAGTTTGGAAGTAGATTTTTGTTAAACGAATTATTAGCAAGTATCTACTAAATAAAAGAAACATGCTTATCAAATTTCAAATCTGTAATTTTGTTAATTCAAAACTTAAATTTTTTTTACCAATAGCTCCCACTAACTCCTAGTAAATCTACTTCGAAGTCAATTCCGATGAAACTGGTTCTTAGTGAATCTCTACTTAGCAAAAAGACCATGCTGACCAAATTTTCAGTCTTCATACCTAATAGTTTGGGTGATCTCGTGATGAATAAGTGAGTCTCTTTTCTCCATTATACATAGATACGGTGGTTATCAAAACAATGGAAGCACCTGTCAATGAAAATGACAAGCTCAGTAAAGCAAAATAGTGGAGAAGTTCAGTGAAAGATGCAGACGGGTATTGAAGTGGATTGTATTGTCTAAAGAGCAAAAAAACAACAAAGAAAAACAACAAAAGTTATCCCAGAGCTCAATCAGCCTCTGGATTCTCCAGTGCCAATGGTTACAATTAAAAAGTGGCTTCATAAAAATAGAATATTTACAGCAGAGTAGCAATTCCCATGACATTTTTCACAGATGTTAATGTGAAACGTCGTCTACAATGGTGAGTGAGTGGGTGAATACTAACGTCCCACTTTTCAGCTACACGAGGGCTTTGGGGGACGGTCCGCGTAATTTTGAACCATGGTCAAGTGACGCGGATGACACCTGAGCTTGTACCCCCCTCTCCTAACTACCACACCACACCGTCGGGAGGACGTTTGAGCTCTCGACAGATTTAACGTGCATCACCCCCCAACACGGCGAGTCTTCAGTGGTACTGGGATCGAACTCATGACACACTAGCCACGATCCGATGCATAGAATACTTGGTCTACAATGGTGAAGAAAGTAATATGGTGTGAGGAATAATCTTTCATACTTTACCGTACAAAAAGATGGATATACGTTGTGAGGACACCTGCACAAGCATATGAACGTGATTATTTTCTTTCAACTTTCAAGCATGGAGGTTGTCTCGAGTCTTAGCCTCGAGCTTTTGCAACTTGTATTATTTTAATTAATTATTTCTATTTCTCCGTTGCAGTTGAGTGGCAACGCACTTTGTATCGTGAGAAACCACGAAAAAACTTTTTGTTATTCGTGAGTTGTCAGTGAAGCTTCTACTTGTATTCTGCGGCATTCTTGAGTTCGTGATTTACGTGTGGGTTTTCTTCTTCGAACCTTTTATATAAACTAATTGAATCTTTCTCTGAACTAGAAGAAGCAAAGGACTTTCAAACTCCTCTCGACCTGATGTGAATTGATGTAAGCTTGACTATTTTATTATTGGAAATTAGGCTTAAGACATAATTATTGTCAGAATCGGATCTGTCATGATATGGACAGTTGTGCTGTGCTTTTTTCTGAACTAATCGCAACCTGAAAAGAAGGATCACTGAGAAGGAGTGTAGAGAAATGTTAGCTGACCAGGTTCATGCTATGTTGTAAACTTGGTTTCTGGCAGATGATTAAAGTTTCCAGGATGATTATGCACACATCTATGAAGAGAGACTTTCCATATCCTCAATCGATATCCTCAACCGGCATCTCTACCAGAACTTTCACAATATCTTCATGAAGAATGATGCACTATTTTTCTAAATACCATTCATCACGTGTATGAATCGATCACTAGAGGAATCTTAGTGGTATTTCACGCCAAAGGAGATCCTACACAAGAAATGGATTCCTTTTAAATCTAATATGTGTTTCCATTATTTTGATAACACATATATGTAATTCGTTATGTCTGCGTAAAGTTATTGTATGAGTATAAAGGAAAGTATTTTAAATATTTTTAATGCAACATATTTCTAACATTTAATAAACTTAAATTCGTTAAATAAGTACTAGAAAAATATTAGACTTGGAATAAAAATATACACAGAACACATAGATAGTACTTAAAAGTGCATTATCTGTTTGAAAAAAGTAAACAAATTTCAAGATCAAATTTCATTTGAAATGAGTAGATAAGAAATAAAAATACACATAATATTTAAAATATATACATATACTTTTTGTATAACCTTCACCATGATCCTTATCTAATCTTTCTACCATTCTGAACAACAACCCTGTTAGCAACACTAAATAATATTAGAACCGTGTACTTACTATAGCTGATAGAAATATAAGTGGATTGATCAAGTCTTCCCTTTCCAATCCGGAAACACACCTATAATTTCAATGAAAGGTAGGAAAACACACTTAACAACCCTTCGGAATGATTCAATGGCATTATTCTACATTTGAACGAGATAAAAAGAAATATTAGAATTTTTCTTATCTTGAAATAAAAAGATCAATAATCCTAGTGTAAAATAGCTCTAAGATGATAAATAAAAAAGTGTATCCGTACAAAATCTACAAAATCTATTTAAACCCTTTTCTTTTTCTATTTTGGGTAATGGTCTGTGTACATTGTACGTTTTGTATTTGATGGCTGAGAATGATTTAGAATTTAACTCGGCTTTTTCTTTTCTTTTATTTCTTCCTTTTTTTTTTTGTTGATCGGGAGGGGCGCTTTGTTGTGAATTTCAATAGGCACGATTGAAACACATGGTGACGGTGAGACCTTTCTCCTTTATTGACTGTTTGGTTGTGCTCAAAAAAGGTGGAACAGTTTTATTGGTCTTTGAATTTGCGGAAAGATTGGCTCATTTTTACATGGGTTAGATCATGTACTTAGGGCGCCCCCTAGGGGGCATGATAACTCTACGTTGGGGGCGCGAAAATATAAAAAAAGTTAAAAAAACGAAAGATTATTTAAAAAACAATATTAATTCACTAAAAGGAAGCAAAGCAAAATACGTTCGGATATACTAAAAAAAATAAATACACACTTTTACACCGATGTACTTATAAATGTACCATTACTGCTCAATGTATTTAATAATTGATCTATCAATACTATGTTAAGAACGCTTGATAATTAATTACGAGTGATTTCTATGGGCTTGTCATATACAGAATTATATGCAAAATTTAATACTTTTCTTGCTAATTTTTGTGGCTTACAATTAAAGTCGTATTGTAACTTTAGTCAAAGTACATTATTGGATTCAATACATTGTGTTGTTATAGGTAGCGAGGCCCGATGAAAATTATGATTGAAAATTGGGTGGCAAATGTTGGAAGTTTGAGAAGCTGTGGATTAATGGATTTTTTAGAAATTTCACATGACATTTGAAAAAGTCAATACTGAAATTTATAATTTATTTGAAATAAGTCTACGGAATTGAAGTTTATAGTGCAACCATGTTTTTGAGTGGTTTGAGCGTTTTTAAAATAGTTGAAAAGATGTAAAATATGATTTACGCTTATACCTCAATTCCCCGTCAATAAACGGATGACAATATCAAACAAATCGGTCATCTGGTTCGAATTGACTATGATATAAGTTCTCGTGAGATTGCCGAGACTATAAAAATTGACAAAGATTACGTACGCAAAATTTGTATAACAATTTTTCCATGCAAAACATGTGTGCCCTGACACTTAAAATGCCATTGAAAATGACCAAAAGTTATTGAACAGGATAAGAACGAATGGGAAATCATAGCTTATTATTTATCATTTTGAAACGGCAGTCAAAAATTTCGAATGAGTTAATCAAAGTTCCATGCAATGATGAGTGTTTTTTCGATATTCATGGGATTGTGTACTTCTTTGGGTTCCTGAAGGTCCAAATATTAGTCAATAAACCTACTTTCACGTTTTTGCTTAATTTTGTGAACGAATAAGGAAGAAACGGCCAGAAATGTTGAAGGTCAAGTGATGGTTTTTTCACCGGCTCATTCCGAAATTTTTTCAAGTTTTCTGTTTTCTTAATGAAAAAAAAGAAGCGCTAAAAAGTCTGCATAAGTAACACAGACAGTCTTCCATTGCTGAGGAATCTTTACATCACTTGGCCACGTGTTGAGAGTATTTAAAATTTTTGGGATCTGGGATATCAGGCTGAATCATAAAGAATGTCGCAGCGATCGAACGTATAATAACCGCTAGCTTAGGGCACATTTGGCTACTGCGATCTTTTTCAGATAATTACTGTGGCACAATTCAGGAGGAAACATCTTATTAATTAGAAGACTGCATTTATTTATTTATGTCACAACACCAGAGTAAAACAAACAGGACAATACAAAGGAAGACCTTAATATTCAGGGTTCACATAGAGTTTACAAAAGCAGCCTTGTGTTCGCCCTCGAGATTTTGTTTATTTATAATTTTAGTCAACTGGAGCTGTTGGTACGTTTTACTGTCTTACAGTATTATACGAATATCTTTATTTATTTACTAGTAAGTAGTTTATTAAAATTTCTGATTATATTATTAAATTAGCAATGTTCTATTTGGTGACAATTACATATTTAAAATCTTTGTTCCTCTTTCCCTATATATATAATTCAGTAGTATAGGCAAATGGCAGGTGAAGATTGGCTGTCAAAAAACATGTTTAAACCTGCATTCATGGTTCTTAATTCCAAGAATTTGCTATTATAAAACTGTGGCTAATATTATATATATATATATATATATATATATATATATTATATATATATATCAGAACATATTGATAATGAGCCTAATTTTCCTTAGACAATTTGATTTTCTACATAAAAGTAGAGAATTTTTACGAAATATTTCGTTATACTCTGATTATCTAAACTTTTTAAAGATAACTAACTCTAAATCAAAGTTCAATTCATTTCCAATTTATACTTACATACTTCACCCTCTTCTTAAAAAGGTTAACTGTTATCTTGCATCTCCTGTATTATTTAATCCAATATTCAATGCCTTTTTTTTAAGTTTTAGAGTGGATGTCGTCCTCGTCACTTAACCGTATTTCAAAATTATGAGGTCCGTCGTCATTAACCGTTGCGTTGCTTCACAGTGCGACCAAAATTTAAACTAAACCAATATTTTTGACATTAGATGTTCTGTATATAAATAAATTTTAATAAAGTACAGACATATATAAATATATATTATATACACTGGTGTGCAAAAATTAAGGACGAAGTCGCAAAAATTAGCATATCAGCTGAACGAAGAGGCAGAGCGGACAGAAAGACCAATCAGGAGATTAAGTGAGGTGATGTACGGTAGCACATGCTCAGATATCCAGGTAGACGTAATGGGGGAGTGTCTGAGTAGTAAAGCATGCTGTCGGTGTAAGATTAGTATTTCTGGCAAAGAGATTGCACACCGTATAGCAGTTAAAATCACACCGAGTTGCAGCCTCAGCGAGAAATGGCGAATAATCAATCTGTTAGACGACATCTGGATGCTTTTACCCGAGGTCGAATTATTGGGAAGTTGTAGGAAGGTCGCAGTGTGACAAGTGTGGCTGCAGAGTTCGGAATTGCTCACAGCATCGTTTCACGACTTTGGAGACAATTTCAAACTACAGGAACAGCTATCCGGGGGTTCAGTAGTAGTCGTCCACGAGGAACCACACCCGCTGATGACTGGTATATTGCCTTACAGGCCAGAAGAAGCAGGCGGCAGACAGCGGGAGAAATCGCTAGACACACGACACAGGCGACTGGACGACCGATATCGCGTTTTACCGTGGCCAGAAGACTGCACGGTGGTGGTCTGTTTGCACGACGCCCTGTACGGTGTGTACCTCTAACGCCTGCCCATCGGAGAAGGCGTTCTCTGTGGTGCCGGGAACAACGGAATTGGAGAGACAATGAATGGGGATGAGTACTCTTTACAGATGAGAGCAGATTCAGTCTGAGTAGCGATTCTCATCGCATACTCATCTGGAGAGAGCGGGGAAGCCGCAATCATCCCTCGAACATCATTGAAAGGGACAGGTATAGAGGTGGCGGTGTTCTCGTTTGGGGAGGCATCATGCTTGGTAGTCGTACAGACCTTCACATCTTCGACGCAGGTTCAGTCAACGGGACCCGTTATTGTAACGAGATTCTTCTTCCATGTGTGCGTCTTTTTAGAGGCGTTATGGTTCCGCAGTTCCTTTTCATGGACGACAATGCACCATGTCATCGCACAGTAGCTGCCGAACAGCTCTTAGAGAGTGAGGATATTGAACGTATGAATTGGCCAGCACGATCTCCGGATCTCAATCCCATTGAGCATGTATGGGATTTTCTAGGCAGATGCTTGGCAGCTCGTTCCTTACCACCAGTAACGATTCCGGAGCTTCGATTGGCGCTGCAAGACGAATGGGCAGCAGTGCCTCAACAACTCATTGACACCCTCATTCTTAGCATGGGCAGACGCTGTGAAACCTGCCTAGCAGTCAGGGGAGATCATATCCCCTACTAAAGACCGGATATTTCTTACTGGATACCCATCACAGGGATGTTTCGGCCTTCAGTCGCATTGCGCTCCATGCTACTTTTTCAATAAAGCTTTTTTTTATCCCTCTGATTTCTCTTTTAGTAAGTGTTGCTTACATTACTCATGTCCTTACGTATTGGGGATCTTACGGTATTAAATGTGTTGATTTGGAATGCTTTTGTACAAAGTTATATTGAAAAAACCGTCTCGTCCTTAATTTTTGCACACCAGTATATATATATATATATATATATTTTCTAAGAAATTCCTTCCAAATACTGAAATTCACTTTTTGTAAGCTTCTGGAAAACCAATTTCTTACTAAACATAATACGTAAATTAATGTAATGATTTAAAATTTCATATCTTATACAAATATAACAGTACTTTTTAATAAGTTTATTTTTTGTTTGAAATGCCTTTATTGACATATCAAAAGTTAATTCGATTTTAAAGTATCCAAAAATGTTTAAATTACTAATTTCGGTCAAAACACATGCGTTTTTCTTGGATTATTAAACGTAGCAATCTTTTCTTTGCAAAACATTCATTATTTTGTTTCTATGTCCCGAGCTACAATGAGTTGCATAAAATTAGAAAAATCTAAATAAGGTGTAATCTACTATAATTTAGTATATAAATTGTTTAAAATCAAACATGGTGTGCCTGATATCTGAAAGCCTTTCAAATTCCTTTCTATAAAATGTTTTGAGCTTGATATTTATGTTATTTTTAGGGAAAGCACTGAAAGCGTCTAACTTCAACAATCACCTCATAAATATATCAGACTTCTTATAATATTTATTCTATAATCTCTAAAATTGTATTTTACTAAATCATTAAAATTTTAATACATTTGTAAGATAAATACATATAGCTTACTTTTGTAATACTTTTATATTGATGCGCGGTTATTAATTTTTTCTCTTACTGCTTTAAAAAATTTAATAAGTTGCTAAAATTTCACTTACCATTGTGATTTTTGTAAGATATGGATTATTCTAAATATTAGAGTTAAGAATTAATATATATATATATAGGTATTAATTTATATATTGTAATTAATATATGTATTAAATATTAATATAAATATATGTATGACACATGCATTTGTAATTATCCTTCCCACAATCTTCACAATGATTTATTTCTATACACCATTTAAAGATAAACTTCCTGCAACAATATTTACTAAAATTGTATTTCTCCAGTTTTATAGCTGATGTGATGTAAGAGATCAGTCGGAATTTTGCTAATTCGTCTACGAATGAATCATTCATAAAGATATCTTATATCCTAACAAATACTACATTTTGAGACCAAAGCTCCAGTACAGCCTTAAACAACTACTATAAACTGCATTGACCGTCTTATTGTGGCATATCTAAGAATAAGCCTAAGGAACCGAGGAATATTACTGGAAATTTCCTTTTCATAATATCTCTGACTTGCAAGGTTGTTCCAATGAGGAATGCTGATTCAATAGAATCATTCTCTCCCGAACAGTATATATCGAGGACTTATATTGGAGGAATTGAATTGTACGTCGTTATTAATCCTTATCAATGTATCCAGAGCGAGCTCTCTCGTTTGCTGATTTCCGATTGGATTAACTCAGCTCTGAGTAAATGTAAGGTTTAGCGCTTTGTAAAGGAAACCTTAGATAACAGAAACTGATATTGATGCACCGAATATAAGCATGATGTTCATTAGTCTTAATGGCATGGTTGATGGTGATGTGCTCTATGGGGTAGGAAATAAATAAGAAGTGTAAAATGTTATTTAAGATTTCGGCTAGAAAAAAAATTATTTATTCTAAATGCATTATTTATTATTTCATTTTAAGTGATTTGTTTATTTTTAGTGCACTTTACGAACACTACAATTTGTCAATTTTTTGAGTTAATGGAAATTGATAATTTTGAAATGGAGCTTATTGATCTAACATTTTCAGGAAAATGGAAAGGAAAGTTTTTGGAGCTATTAAAAAGTCTGGATGATAACTCTAATGTTAAATAGAAAGCTGTTTTAACTTTTTTATATCATTTACAGAGAGATTTAATTGTTTGAAAAAAATTGCGTATACTTTTCTTTCCTCTTTTAGTGCCATATAACTATGTGAAAAAATCGTTTTGCATATGGAATTAATTTGTCTTTAAAGAAGTTGTTTGACAATTCCTTTGCATACTCAACTGAACTATCAACATCGGGCGAAATTTACCCTTGATTAAACTATAGCCTTGACATTCCGTTATAGAATAGAGAAGTGCAAAAACAAAAGGTTCGCATTAAAATATTTAACTATATCGAAGAAACAGTTATATTTTGTGTATCTTGTTTATTCCTTATTTTAATTATTAAGTTTATAATATAGATTATAAGAAATATGTGTGTACAATTTTAAATTTTCGATTTATGTTGAAGGAATATTTCATATTCATTTTGATGTTAAAGAATATCTTTATAAATAATGCATAATGAATGCAAAATAAAATTCTGAACGTGTTTTCTTGACTTCTGACCCCAAACTCTGTGTATGAATTGCCACTGGAATCGAATTCTTTCAAATATTCCCTACAGTGTGGCACCCTGAATCAAATTGACAGATAAGTTTGGCACATTGCAAAAACAGGCTACCGACCCCTGTTTTAGCATGACCCAGTATACGTATAATGCGCAGGAAAGTCGCAACTAAAGACAGCCACTGACGTCAACTGTTTCGAGAACTCATGGAAGGAGACAAAAAACTCAACGTTCACTTAATAATTTTCAAAAGATTGCTGGAAATGTTAGACTTTAACGGAATGCCAGATCATCAATTCTTACTTCGTTTTTTACATCCAATATCGTGGTGAATCACTTCTTAAGTTTCTTAAATTTCTTCTAGTTCTGCTTAAGAACTGTGACTGGTATCGTAGACAATTTCTGAAATATGACTTAAAAAATTATTTAATTGTTATATGTTTAATGAATATGTTGCAAAAAAACTATAAAAATACAGCCTAAAGAATTTCTTGAAAAATTATTGTTTGAAATATTGAGAAATCTGAACCAAAATTTAACAAAAATTTGTTCTTTAGCTAACAACTCTAAATAAAATATATTACAAAAACAAATAAGCTTTTTACAAGAATATAATTCTTTAAAGATGAGCTATGCTGCATACTAAAAAATTAAGATTTACACTAAAAGTATAAAATACAAGTGTTCAACATAAGAAAAACACAGAATTTGTTTTTTAAAAAAAGTTTTTTTCATTAAAAAAATTAATTAAAACATTCTCCTCAGCTTTTAGCAAACAACATTTATTATAATACAAAAACCAAACTCAAAAACTTTTATAAGAATATATCAATTACTTTAAGAGAAATCACTGTTACCGTAAGCCATAATGTACAAAATAACAATCTTCAGAAAATGCAAGATAAAGTTTATATTTGCAATAAAACTTCTTAAAGATTTCGGGAGGCATTAAAACTCTTTAGTTTTGTACATGATGCTTTCCTGAATCTCATTCTTCAAACTTCTACATTTTTGAAGGGTCTTTCTTTTTTTAGGAGACAGTTTCTTATCTGATTTAGAATACCTCATTGAATCAATAATTGTCGAGGTACCAAAAATATCCTTTAATTGTTGGCCATAATTCTATTCCTAACTTTTGAAGTAGACCAGAAAACACAGAATTAAAAAAATATATTATTACAATTTAAATCCCTAAGCAGAATTTTTGTAACTCAACGAAGGTGGCTTTCGTGATTATTCTCCCCACAACATTGTTAAAACTTTCATTGCAGTTCTGACTTTCTCAAGAGATTTTAGTCGCAAAGAACCCATATAAGGTTTTATTAGAATTAATAACTGGATTTGGAAGATTCGTTGATTTTTCTTTCAACGTATCTCCAGCAAATTCTACTCTCTGGAAATCCTAATTCTTGGCTTCACTTATCTTGTTTTTGGCATGATAAATTTAAAATATTAAAAAATAGCTATGACTCTATATAAAGGTAGTAACAAAAAAAGATCTAAGGAGCTCTAATTTTGAACACAACTGATAAAATGATAGCAACAAGTTTAAAGCAAAACAAACATTGCAATTATTTAACTGTTGCCTGTTTGAAAGCGAAACATATCTATTAAAACACTTATAAAGTGAAAAAAGTTTACTTAACATGAAAATAATTCATTAAAACATTTTAAATGCATAAAAATTGTATTTTGTAGGCAAAAATCAACCGAAAACCACTTCCGCTTTCGGATTTAAATTTCCGTTTTCGATTTGGGCTTACTACCACAAACAACAACAGTTGTAACTTTTTTTTCTCCAATTGGCTCATTGTCAGAGTTAAAAGTAAGATATTTTTCAAAGCTTATTAACGGGGTGCATAATTAGACGGAAAAAAATTGATTCTTTTGATGAAAATGATGGTTTAAACCATTCGGATACCTTAAATGGATGAAATAAGATTTTCAAAATGTATATAATTAATACATTGAAATGCGCTTTAGAAGATACAGTCGCCTCAAGTGGCCTTCGGCAATGCTTCTGTTGAGTTTAGGTTTCAAATCGTGAAAAAAAAATTGTAAAAAAGCTGAGGCACATTAAAACTGCGAAAAATTCATAATATTCACGATAATGTGGGAGTTTGAGGTGTCATCTATGGTACTGTTCTCGTTTTCGTAATACATTTCTTTAGTACGAGGTTTATGTTGATCAATTCCAAGTAAACAAACATACGCGTTTCACAAACCAAACGACGTAACATATAAAACAAATATTATTCCAAACATGAATTCAGATAATGTAACTACTGCACTCGATTGAAATAAAAATAAATCGATGCAAAATTTATTGTGGAATCAGGGGTATACAAAATAAGTAATTGCATATTTCGTAATATATTTGAATCTGAGACACTAGTTTCAACACCTGTGTTGTATTTTTCAAAAATTGGTTCTAAAATATTCTGCTGATGGTAGAGTGAATGACTTGAGACTTTTTTGATTTTTAATTTGCCGCTGTAACAAAATCTTGCACTTATCATGAATCCCTTTCGGATCTGTTATGCACAGTGATGGAGGTATTTCGTAGGGTTGAGCAGTAGAAAACAGATATTCTTTTATTACAGACATTTATATATACCAATGTCTCATTGAGTGCAACCACAAATTTCCATTTTCCTGCAGCTAAATGTGTTCATACATTTTTCTACAATTTGTTTTTCTTTCAAAAATATTTTTCGGCAAAAGTAAGTGAAATCTCTTCAATTTTAAAAATATTTTTAACTTCAAATCTTTAGTAATGGTTTTATTTACTGCGATCGAGAAAATTCCTAGTTTCAATGCAATGTGTTCTTATGTATGCGTATTTTCTTTTAGGTTCAGATTACTTCTCTATCTTGACAATCGAACATTCTTCGGATGAGATTTCGTGGTCATGTTTAAGTCATTTTTACTTTAAGCTGTATATGATTTTTTCCCTTTCAAATGTTATTTATTATAAATACTTTTTTTTAAATGCAACAACCGAGATTCTTACACCGCTTTTTAATTTCATGTTTTTGTTGATACGATTAATTCCCCTTGGGAAGCGCAATTACGTAACCTTCAAGCAATCTATCACTTTTAGGAGCCCTTTTGAAAATATATAATTTGCCTAAAGTTTCAATCAAAAGAAAATATTATCATTATTCTGAAGTTGACAGAGTTTCAATTCAAAATGCAAATGAGAAAATCAATTACAAAATGGTTCCATATAGTGTGATCGAACTTCTGTACATTTGTTTTGGATTTAATTGTCAAGAAAAATGAGTAAGGAGCAGTAGTATTTTCTACACATTAAAACTATCTGAATGAAAACAGCTATGCTACTATTTACACCATACTAAGTAGATAACTTTTATATTTTATGGCAACAATGATGATTCAATTAACAAAAAGAAATTTAATTCTATAAGGGGATTAACTCTAGTTCAACAAAGTATTTCATCTAAATTATCACGCATTCATTCAATATTAAAAAAAAATCCACATATTTTTTTAATGGATATTAAAAAAATTATTTAACTTTCTGAGATAGAAAAAGAAGTTCAGCTTATTTACTGGCTGATACAGTATTGTTGATCTATGAAAAATTTATATCCTTTAAATACATGTTTATAAAGAGAAAATAACTTTTTTTATATTCTTAAGAACAGTTGTAGGAACATTTTCGCTATCAGTTTTCAGCAGTTTTTCATGCTAAAATATCTTGAAATAAGTACAGAATATTGAATGAACGTTATAAAAATTTCAACCACGTCTGTTTCTCATTTAATCACTGACTGTAAACTCTTTCATAAGCAAAAGTTGTTGATAATATAACAACTTATTTAATATTTAGTGCCTGTGTTCACTTTTGAATTTTTTGAAGAAAAATATAACTGAATATATTTCAATATTTTGAGGCAAATATAAATATTTTTAGGAGTTTTAAAAAGTGTATAAACAGATCACTTTTTCAGGTACACACGAGAATACAAACAGCGATTGGAAAACGCATTTAGAAATTGTTATTGAATTTATTAGAGAAATAGAAAAAAAAAGAAAGTTGAAGATAGCGGCTCTTGTATGTGTGTTTTATATTTTATAATTTGTTTCTATGCATTAGTATAGCTAAAGTATGTCCCATTTTTTACGCTTAGCTACATATTTCCGTCAACTTCACCTAAGTTACTACATCTAATTTTTTTCCTGTTTAAGAATATTTCCCGTTAATTTATAATTTTTCTTATACAGTATCGAGTACAGGTATATATAACTTAATACCAAAGACATAAAACAGGGAGAAAGCAAGTAATGAGTTATGAATGAAAGTACATAAAAAGAATAAGTGTGGATTTCAAAAAAAAGATGAAACTTAATAGAATGGAAACTAATATGAGGCTCATAAGGTATGTTTAAAAACTAGATCGAGTTTTTTTCACAATGCTTTCATTCCTTGCACGTTCTCTTTGATGATAAATAGATTTTTCGAATTTTAAATTTTAAATATGGCATCAGCATAATTTCGTGAATTATTTTCGAAATGTGCCGAGAGTTATTTTTTTCTTTTGCATAAATAATTGAGAAAAGGAAAATAAGCAGAATAAATGAACACATGTAGAATTTTAGAATTATATTAATATCTTGCTATTTTTTCCCAGGAACAAAAACGTATTAAATTTTAAAACTACAGCGCACACACTTGTTTAATGTGTATATGTACCTTAATAATGGAAAAACGAAATACCCACATATTTTTTATTTTGAATTTTAATTCTTTATTTTAAAAAATAAATGGACTACATGAGCTTTCTGATGCGAAACCAATTATGTGAGACGTGAGTCTGCATTCTCAGATATGTACCTTTAGTAATAATAATTATTATTATTGATTAAGGCTAACTTGCTTCCTTTAGCTATAAGAAAAAAATATTATAATCATAATTACTAAGAATAAAAAAACTTGTTGAGTTTTAGACATGTCTCTTCCTTCGATTAAGCCACGTGCTAACGCAAACGGTTCTTCCTAAAGACTACCTAATTTTTCTTTTCTCTTCCACCTTTTGCTTCCGTTTCCACAACAGGAAACCTGTTTATATTTTAAGGTATCCGAACACGCTCAAAACGACCCAATTCAGTCAAGACAGATATTTTTGTTTTTTATTTTATTGAATAGAGCTATCTTTTGACTTGACGAAACATACCTTATTTTTTTCTACACTACCTAGAGGCCAAGTGACAATCCATTTTATAAACTTAGAAAAACCGGAAGTGGGTTTTTGATCTACCAGAAGTGGGCTTTTAAATGGCTCAAAATCTATCATGGCGAGTCTGATAACTCAAAATATTACGAATGTATTTCTATAAAACCTTTTGAACCTGATATTTATGTTTTTCTAGAGAATGTACTAGAATATTTCTTATTGTATGAATACTTTTTGAGTTATGGCTTGTTATTTTAATAATGGTCTCATAAAAAATGTAATATTTCTTATAATGTTTACTCTATCAGCTCTAAAATTTTCAAATTTTAATAAAAAATTTAAATTTTAGTACATTTTCTAGGTAAATGCATCTAATTCGTTTTATTAATACTTTTACTAATATATGTGCATTACTTTTTTCTCTAACTGCTTTGAAGTTTTTCAAAAATATTGCTAAAATTTCACTTATAATTGCGATTTTTGTAAAATTCAGGTAATTTATTTTAAATTTTGATAGTTAAATATAGTAATATTTATTGGTATTGAATCCTAAAAGAGCATTTAAAATGTTTTAGTGTGCTATTTTGTTAAAAAGTACTCCGAACGTGTTCGGATACATTAATTTACAAAATTTATTTATTGAAGTGTCTGTATTAAATCAAGGAGTAACAAATAGCAACTGACGTCAAAATGAAAATTAATGTAAAACATAAGTTTTCACTGCATGTCAGAGTAATCTAGTTAACCAAGATATATTTTCGTTAATTTCATGGTATAATAATATCTGTAAGAGATAATTAAACTAATCAGTTATTATGAATAATGGCAGCAGAAATATGTAAAGCTTTCTTTAGAATCACATATTCCTCTCCGATAGTAAACAGTGTGTGCGTTTCAGATTTTATAATTTATCTTGATCTAGAACTGTACGTCACATCAGTTGTCTTTATAAATATTTTTAATATTTTGTAGCATAAACAAGATTAATCCTATTGACAGTACTCTTAGAACCAATCGAAAATATTAATTAACTTTAAGGAATTATAGAGAAATATTAGAACATGCAGTTATGTAATCATTATATAGATGAGAATTGGGTATTATGGAATAGCCGGGTAAAGAGGTATGTGAAGTTTTTGGCTATGTTTGTAGTTACTAAACCGTGGGAAAATTTTGAACTACTGTTGAAAGACTTTCACGATTCATTGCAGTTTGTTTTGACCACTTTCTACAGAACAAAGTGTTTTTTGCGGTTTTCAAAAGTTTTGCAGGTAAGTTTTCCAACTTTTTAAGAGCTAATCGTACACATGTGACTGGAACATTAAAGTTAAGCATATTAACTACTAAAAGAATTGTAGTTTGTAATACTGTGGTAGATTTTTTACCTGACAATATTTTGTGCCTCAGTTGAAATGATCGATTTCTAAGATGATGTCACTGGTATTGTAGGATATTCCATTCTATCCCAAGTGCCGCAATGAATTGTTTGATTCTGATGAATCAATTGCACTCTATTTCATGCCATTCATTAAAGAACCAGTCAACAAAGACGCAGAAAATAACTTCTGCAGCGGAAAGCTTGGAGAAGAACAACGAAAGAAAATTTGCATTCATCTATTTTAAGTGGGTGTACCTTGAATGGACTGGAGCAAAGAAAGATTATATTTGTGGCTTC
Source organism: Trichonephila clavata (assembly GCA_019973975.1). Lineage (NCBI taxonomy): Eukaryota > Metazoa > Arthropoda > Arachnida > Araneae > Nephilidae > Trichonephila > Trichonephila clavata. Next base: position 52,334 of record BMAO01027839.1, read on the forward strand.
TGTAAACGGACTTAAAACAGAATTAACTTTCACGCATATTTAAAAATATAGCTTTCATAATTAAAAACAATTCATTTTATGGAGTTTTAATTCGTTTCCCATTGCTTTAAACTACCTAATCGATAGTATGTGACTATTCCATTATACCCTCCATTTATAATATTTGTTTAAAATAAATTTTTTATAATAACAAATTAAATATTATTTATTCTGACAAGTTATAATTCCTTACTATCGTTTATAGTATTTATCCATGATGATTACGAAGATTTTTTATCAAAAATAAGTAAAATTATTTGTATTAATGTAAATGGCATTCCATAATACCTGACTCTCATCTATTTAGGATCCTTGCGTTACAATTTTTTATTCTTATCTTTCTAAAATTGCTGTTATTCCAAAACTGTGGACAGTAAGAAATAAACTACAACTAGTTTTTAGACAAAATTTTACAATAGATAATAACGCTAAGTATTCACTTCAAATGCGTTTAATAACAAAAGTACTTTTTGCAAAATAATATATTTTAAAGAAAAATATACATAAAACATAATTTGAAAATAGAAAAAAATTTCATTCAATTATCTCTTTTGCTTAGAATTTGTTAGTATATATTATTAGTAAAACAGTTGGGCCGTGGGTAGCCTAGTGGTTAGAGCATAAGACTCCAGACCGGAGGGCCTGGGTTCGATGCCCGATGCCAATAAAATCCTTCCGAGTACATACGGAGTACGTGCTCGTTAAATCAGTGGGTCCGAAAGTCTTGTGGACGGTTCGCAGCAGAAACCATGAGTGCAGGGGGCTGCAGAATATTTCCCTCCCCTTCAGATCCACGCCAAAATTGTGGAGGTGGAGATAGGTGGTGTCGCTATCTATCATTAAGAAGTCAACCTGTCTCACAGGCAATGGCAACTTTCATTCCTTCCCCTTTGGGAAGGACACGACAACAACAACAGCAAAACAGTTTTTTAGCGAGCCATTTTGTGAAGTTTCCCGTTCAACACTAACTTGTGATAATATCCTTTAAAATTTTATTGATAGTTTAACTGCCACCTCTTTGTAGAGGAAATGTGGTTAGTAGCTTACTTATAACATATAAAAAAGATTTGGAGAAAGACTAGAGTCAGTTAGTTAGCAGAGAGCTTGTGCACTTTTATACTAGTCAACTTGAACCTCACGTGAAGAGGAGGGAAACACCAGGGATCTGGTTTTGTATTGAAATAACCCGAGTCCCTTTTTACGTGTTCCAAGGGCCGCTCTCTCATTTCCTAAAAATCAAACTATATATATGCTACAATATATAAGCCAATATACCTTACACTCTTAACACGCAGTTAAGAAATAGAAGAAATCATTTTATAACATTAAATCGAGTCTATCCGCGAACCTTCAACTAGTCCTCACGAGGATTAGTTGAAGTAAATTTGTTCTTTTTAACCGTATGTGCTATTGAAAACTTTCTTCCGAAGAAGAAGACTTCATTTGTTTAAATGAGTTGTTATACGTAAGCGTGGACATTTAGGTACGCGAAGCTAGTCGAAAGTTAGTCGACGAGTAATTGCTGGGTATTCAATTATTGATAATTTCAGAATAAGTTATAAAACTGAGCTAATGAATTATGACCTTAGGTCGTACAGGAAAGAAATTTACTGCGAAGTGAAGCGTAGAAGTGCAGAGTACTCCGAGAGTAAGCGGAGTAGATTATACTCATATGTTAAGTATTCTTAAGCTGTGTGATTGTTTCTAATTAGTTGCGTAGTGCATTTAATACCTTTAGTTGTTTGGCTTAAGTAGGAGGTATAAAATAAATTTTTGAATTTGAAACTGGTTATGTTGTTGCTGTTGTTGCTTATGCCACCTGATCGACAGTAACATCAAATCAAGGTCCACGAAATTCATCACGGCCAAGGGCTGGAATTTTACGCCTGTCGTTAGCCTAAGCTTTGAACCCCCATGAAGGTGACAGTATGATTTTGCTCGGTACAACACGATCGGTGGCAACACCATTCGGACCCACTGATTTATCGAGCACGTACTCCGTGTGTACTCGGCGGGCATTTGGGGCATCGGCATCGAACCCAGGCCTTCCTGTCTGAAGTCCAATGCTCTAACCACTAGGCTACCCACTAGGCCCATGAAACAGGTTATGGCTGATCTTTATTCGAATCCCCCAAAACCAACAACCGCTACCAGGTTTTTCAACATTTTAGAACCACTACCCTTTTTCCTTACGGCATTTCCCGTCAACTTTGTTTATGCGTGTGAAAGAAACTTTCTACCCTCTTCACATTAGAAGTCTGATGACAGGAAACGTGTTGACTCCCAGTGTTGATTCGTTTGAAATCGGTCTTTCCCTAGCAGTTTCGGCATTTGTAAATTCGATGAACTGATCATCAATTCCTTTCTTAAATTCAGGCTCTTACTATGAGAGTAATTATCATTGTGAGAAGTTCTAAAGGCTTATCTCGTTGAGCGACATATTTGATTTGTTTATTCAAGAATCAAACTTCCTCCACATCATTATAGATTCAGGCAGCTTCAGATAAGTGTATTTTTATTATTTAACAAAACAGTGGATACATACTCTTAGAAATGAAAATAATAAATTTATGCTTAATTTGAATATAAATATGCCTTACCAGCTATCTTCCCAGCATGAATTCTCTTTATGTGAGAAAATTAACTTTAACGGTCGACGTTCACTTTCCAAGGTAGATTTGAAGAAAAAAAACACAAGATTATGGCAATCAAAGAAGATGCGACAAGGTTTACAGATTAGCCAATTTATCGCCCTTGGCGACAAATTCGATTAACAACAGAACTTGTACAAAGAATCATGGTGGAAGCTCTGGAATGGACTCTTCCAGAAATTACTATGAGGCTAAATAAAGGACCTTTGAAACAAAGTTCAGTTCAGTTCAGAAGATAGTTCATTCGATATCAAATCTGCTTGTACGTTTACTGTGGTAAGAGAGAGACACTTTATATACCTGCGTTCCTGCTAATGGAATTATTATACTGGAGTATCGTTTCTGGAACCTTCTAAGGCTTGTTTGCAACGAGTGTGTTCAGCATTATTATAAATAAACTGTTATAACATATTTTGTTGTGTATATAAGTCAATTCGTCCTTCATTTGTTCATTCTAGTTCATTAATAAATATGTTGTTATTTAAATAATTGAAGTTGTCGACTGCTTTCCTATTCTTACATTTGCAACAATGTGTGTTTCTGATCATATCCTAGTGTTACTGTGTCGGCTACTTCTATCGTAAGTTCAGATTTGAATCACCGTCTATTGAGAGCAGAACATTTAGAATTAGATAGTTATATTCTGGGTTGAATGCTAGAAAATACCTATCTGTATAATTTGAATGTGCAAAAACACAACGAAAAACTCAGAATTTCGATTTTTCTTTTGCAATTCCATGCAAATGTTGAATACCAAATTTTTAATCCAGATCCTCTAGAAAATAAATCCAAAGGGATTCTCATAGGACTATTTAATAGAGCATACTTTAAAAAATAAGCTGCACAATAAATATTTTGAAAAAAAAACAGAACTTTGTTACATTTTTAAAAAAGTTTTGAGGTGCTTCTATTCATACATCTTTGTTAAAAAATATGCAAGTATAGAATAATAGAAATATATTAAAATTTTAATTTTTTCCTGAAATCAGTTGACTATATTAGATACATAACAAAATAAATAAAATGTGATTATCTAAAATTTTAGATGAAAAAACGTTTTTAAATTGTTATTGCACGAAAAGTGCATCTTTTTCTGAATAATTCCATAATTTGAAACCTTTTGTGTATTATTCGCTTATATTTTAATAAACTTACTTTATTCTCAAAATTGATAATTTAATCAAATTCAACAATATGAAAAGTAATAAAAAATTCGAACGTTTAAACGAATATCTTGAAGCGCATTATTGCGTGCAAGATATTAATATTTTTTTATTTTTTCTAATAATTTTGACAAAATCTAATTTACGTAAATAAAAATTTAGAATTGAAAAAGTAAACAATATTTTTAATATTATTATAAAAGCTTCTTTTCAAAGAATCAAAATGAAATAAGTAACCGTTATTGAATTTTTAAGCCTTTGATCGCGTTCTTAATTCCTTTTCTATTAATTTTAATTAATTTTTAGATTTAACTTAGAAAAAATTTTTTGAATAGATTAAAAAAATTGAAGTGTTACCTAAATATTTAAATTTGTGTACTCAGGTATATAAATATACATATTTTATTTTTATTTTGATCGAAAGAATAATATGAGCACACAATTTACAGAATTCTGCATTCGCTCTTTCAGTCTACTGTATTATTACAAACAGTTTCAATACATTTTATCAAAGTATAATTAACTTTTCTAATAAAATGATACATTTTATGAAACTGTAAGGAGTGTTTTCAAATAACATGCTTCATTCGCAGTATTTTAAAAAGCAGTAATATGCCAGTATTCAATGGTCTATAACAACTTGTGTGATAAATGAGATATATTTTTATTTATTTTTAGATGTTAATAAGAGCTGGTTATTATCAAACTGCAATTATTTTATTATATTCAATTCAAAAGAGTTCAAATCCAATTGTGCCATTTTTTATTATTACGATTATGAACATTTTGGAAATAAAATAATTTTGATAAAAAATTATGCTCATTTTAAGTCTGCAGATATTAATGTACACAGTTATTTATAAAATTTGTTAAAATGTTTTAAGTGTTTTTTTTTCTTTGCTTATTCGCTTACGTTACTGAATAAAAATTCTGTAAAAAGTTTTTTCATACCGATGGTGAGTTATGTTGCAAAAAAAATATACATAAATTTTAAAAAGTGGTAAGTCTGAGAACAGAGAACAAGAAACAAAAAAAAAGGGGGAAAAAAAGTGGTTTTTAAAATTTTTATATCTGTTTTTCTTAATGAATAAAACAAAAATAAATGTATCTATGAGAAATGCAAGTTTTGTGTTATAAAAAAATAATAAAACTGTCACAGTCCTTGAAACTTTGCAGACTTTTGATTTGATTCAGTTTGAGTTGTATTAGTTTTATCAGCGTACTTTCCGTTAATAGCTAAGTAGTATTGTCCGTATATTTGTTCAGCATCATAACCCTTCATAAATTTTCATTTAGACTTTCTTTTTTTATGGTTTTTTTCTCTAAAATTACCCAAATAAATCCGTTGTCAGTTTTTAAGTATTAAGAAATTGTATAGATTTACACCTTAATATTAACTAGATAATTACATTCAAGAAACACATTAACTAGATCAATTAAGTTTAAGATATCCGATTAATTTCGGAAGCGTTATTTCGAAAATGTATATAAATAAATATTTTTTGTATTAGTGCCATCTTTATTAGAATATACATATAAAAAAGTTTTAAATACATTATTACAGTGAGCAATTATGAAAATAAAGTTCTTTTGGCAAAAAAAGTTGAAAGAGTGACATTTTCAAAAATTCTTCTTTTATGAAAAATACCTTAAGTATAACATTTTGCCAACATATAGTCAAGCATTCTGTTCAGAGCCCGTACATTGATTTTTGAAATGTATTATTTGGAAGAGGAACAATTCATATTTGAATATACTAAAAGATTTTAAAGGGTCTCAGTCATGTTAACTTTTTCTGGAGGGCTGAAAATATAAACAATATTCAAATACATATAACTCTTTTAAATTAAAATTAAGTAATTCGAATCTTTTACACATTAATAAAAAAGGAATAAGGATTCAGAGAAGTGTAAAATGTTTAAAATATAATCATAATTTTAAAACTTATAAGCATACGAAAATAAGAAATTTTTTATAAGAAATATGAATTAAGTTTTACTGCGCGCATGCTATTTTCTAAAATATTAGCCTTTAATGCATAACACTTTATAGAATTATAAAATGTATCATACACTTTAAGCCCTAGAAAATTAAGAATAATATGTCTTTTGTATTTCAAAATATTTGAAAAATATTGAAAATTTCTTAAACAATTTTGCAAATATAATTTTTTTTTATTTTTCAAAAAATATAATTTATTATTCTATTTATTTAAATTTACTACGGTCTAGTAAGGATACATTTAACTTTATAAATAAACTAATTGCTAGTAATTAAAACTAACACTTTTGAAAATAGCATACGCGTAGTAAAAATTAATATTTCTTATAAAAAATGTCTTATTTTCATATGCTTATAATTTTTAAATTATGCTTATATTTTAAACGTTTTACACTTTTCTGAAGCCTCATTCCTTTTTTATTAACGTGTAAAAGATTCGAATTATTAATTTTAATTCAAAAGAGTTATATGTATTTGAATATTTTTTATATTTTCAGCCCTCCAGAAAAAGTTATCACCCCTGAGACACCTTAACGAAATAATTCATTATTTCAGTTGATTGTAACTGAAAATAATATAATCTTTTTAAAAATCGTAGTTCAGTGTCTATAGAGAGGTCTTATTTACAAAAAAAGTAAAATAACATCATTATTAGTTTTATATAAGCTTTATCCATAAAAGGAGAATGTTTTGAAAAAAAACACTTTTTGTTCATTTTGTGCCCCAAAATACACATTTAAATACTTTTTATTGAAATAGTATCCTTAAAACATTTTTTAGGTACTTCTAATCCAAGTGACATTAAATATTATAGAAATATTTATGCATTTAAAGCCCTTTTTTTTCAAAATCACGTTTCTGAACTTTGATGGATACTTTAAAATCAAGATACTGACTAATAATATCTTCGCAATATAATAAATAATTTTTTGTATATTTAAAAACTGTATTTTAGCTGTTTTATAAAATATTCGAAGATTAACATTTAAAAGAGAAAAAAAAACCCAACAAGGGCAAGTAAGGAATAGACCACCATAAAAACCAATAAACCAATGTCATATAAGCGAGTATCAACCAATCATAACTGTTATAACCACTCAAACCAAATACTTCCTCTTGTTCTCTATACCCTCTAATATGTCTTTCTCAGTATTCTTCTTCGTAATCCCAGCATCAGTTCATTAATCTAATAAACCGCATCCGACCGGACCTTATTCCTTTCATTTGTTATTCAGCACTCGAAGTAAGCTAATCGATTCGACAAAGCCTTGCTGGTCAACTGGGCAGCCCCAACAAATTCCCGAACTCTCTGATCGAATATTAATGGCCATCCGCGAAATGAAGTCCTACGCGCGTCGTCTGCTGAAGTATTATCCGTAACTACTCTGTAATTGAACGACGCAGGCTCAAACTTGTTGTCGCTGGAATTTATTCAGATTGAGTGGTTCAGAGGGAAAGGCGAGAATTTGCTTTGGAATGAGTTTTTGGAATGCAGTCAACGGCTTACTTGATGGGTTTTCTGGTTCATAGTGACTTTAATGATTGTGTGCATGGAAATGTAGGCTTATAAATAAGTCCTCTCAGAAAATTATCATATTGATTTATATATTAGTTAAAGGGTCACTTAGTAAATTCTTCACCAGCAAAATCCCTTGTTTCACATTTTAAAGTAAGCCAACTTAAGCTGAATCTACTTAAAAATGGTGGCTTAAAATTATACCTATGCTTGAAAACAAAGACTTGAATTTACCTTAGAATACAGGATAATGCCCAACTAATATCATTCGATCATAATGTAAGCATTGAGTTAAATTTTACGCCAAGGGTTGGAAATTTGTTCTTGCTAGCGGGTTACATTAAAAGGGTTGAGAATACCGGAGGATCGCGATTTTTTTAAATAATTGCAATGATTATAAAAATAATAAATATGTTAAATAAAGTGGTGGTAGTTTTATTCAATTTATTTATCATGCTGATTTCATATCATCGACAGCTGCAAGCACATTTAATTTTAGAAACAATTTAAGGCAGCAAATGCATCTAATCATACTTCTTTACATTTTTTTTAAAATCAGGACCGAGATTGTGCTTGTGTAAACTCTCATCATAGTCTGAAAGTTTATGTCAACCAACTTGCTTATATATTTCCACTTGTTGATCTTCATACACAAGAAAAAAATTGCTCACTAAAGTATATTCGCCTAACTTATAAAGAACAATTTCTCAGAAAATTTCATCATACGTGGAAATTTTTCAACTGACAAAGGTTTCTAAAATCAATGTCATATCATAAAACAATTCAAGCAAGTCAATATGTTGAAACTATAGCTTAATATAATCAAAGCCTAACAAGTCAATAAGTTCAAACTATATCAATGTATGTAGCAATTGGATCACAGAGCAAATTGAATTTGGGCTCAATTTTCTCGCAATATTATTTTCTTGCTTTCTTTCTTCTTTTTTTATCTTTCAAACAAGCTTTGCAACGCTCTAGAAATGGCCCACTAAGATAGTTCTACTAGCAGAAACTCAGAGAGATACAAAATTTTTATCTTATCACTAACAATGCACAGGCAGATTCTAAGCTCGAATGATCTTATCAAAGGTCCCATATATAGCATCATGAGAATTTCCAGAAGGATTAATCCCATAGACTTTGTGAAGATTCCTTGGCTGTATTATTTTTCACAAAATTTGTCACTGTGATAAAGTAGTCAATCTGGTAACCCTGGTCACACCTTCTGAGTTGCCATAATCATTTTTCCAGTTAATCCTGGGATGCGGACGCATTCCTTGTAAAAATCAATTTCCCGCAAGTATTGTATCACTGCAGAGTGAAGAACATACACATGGAGTGTTTCGATACAGTTCTATATACTATATAGGGACCTCTTGTTTATTTTTAATTTCTGATATTTCTTCATTTGGGGAAAAATAGTATGTTGAGCTTAATTAAGAATTTCAAGATCGCTGAGGAACTTTGACTTTTCAAGTTCGTCAACTTTCACTAAAATTTTTGCACTCAGATAGGTTGTCATTTTGGTTCTCATTACAAAAATTATTTGCTTAATAAGGTGATACTTATACATTATTTAATATTAGTGTAATTATTTTTTGTGATGTTTTTTACGTTTCCAATCTTAATTTTTATAATTGTTTTTTTCAATTTTAGTTTTAAGATATCAAAGAATAAGCTTCATCCAGATTTTGTATGAATATTCATAAAGAAACCCCTTTTTGTATAACAATTACGAAAACATGATCAGAAATATTTAACAAAAATACTTGGGCTAATATAAGCGTTTATCAAAAGGCATCAAAGTAAAAGAAAAAATAAAACTTAAAAATAAATGAAAGTAGGAATTAAATATAGCAGGCTGAGAGAAAACTCCATTTATTGAAGTTAAACTCAGTATTAGTGAATATTCAGCTTTTCCTCGTCTGCTTTCATAGCTGAGTTAAACGCATTTAAATATATATGGATCCTTAAAATTCATCGTCAACAGCCAAAGATTGGTCCAGATAAATACCTAATATTTCAAAACTGCCAAAGCTATTGAACGAATCAAATGAACAAACAGCAAATTAAACCACGAATCAAATTAGTTTCTAATAAATTTAGAGCAGTGAAACACAAGACGCGCGGCTTCATTATGAACTATTTAAAATACTCCAAGGACCATTATTATTGACAGCAAAATTAAAACAGAGAATTTTACTTCCTTATAAGGCAAATTTAAGATTTTATAAATATTATGAGGGACACATCTAATGTGTCCCTTATTCACCTAGAGTAATTAGTAGAGTGGATCAAAATTTTTTTAAAATTTTAGAATTTAAAAATCTATTTATTTGAAAGAGATTTTCTCTGTTATATAGATGAGAAGAAAAATAAAATATTTTCAAAATATTATTTTTAGGCTGCCACAGGAGAAATGAAAGAAAGGCATTTGAGGTGTTTTATAGTAAAGGTTCAAAATAATTTTTGTTTAAATGCATTTTAATAATTTTTAACATTTTTTGCAATGAAGACATCTACTAAGTAGTAGTATAAAAACCTGCAGATACATTTTAAAACTTCTTTGGCATAAACTTTTCAAAAAAAAACATTGCTGTCGAAATTATAGCGCACAATAAAGTGAAAGACGAAAAAGAGTTTGTATCAGACTGATTTAATGAAGAGAGGAGAGAGAGAGATGGGGTGGGAGAATTGTTTTGTGTACTTTGGTCATTTCATCTCTCAGTACTCGTTAATCAATAATAATTTTTTTAGTTATTTATATTGTAGAAAAAAATTTATTTTGAGTCTAAAATCATCTAGCAAAAAAGAAGAAAATAATTTCCCACTCCCCTTTTTTTTGAAAAATCAGTGTCTTTGTGGCAGGATTTCGAAGTTATTTTTTGTGTGTGGATTATTTTCTCCTAGTCTGACAACCATAGCCCATTTTTTTCCACATAGATAGATTTTGATTAATAATATTTTTTCTCCATATTATCGTGAATTCCACTTAATATTTCAACTATTAACGAAGGATAGGAATTTGTGATTAACTTATTGTAACGCGTATTTTTTTACAAAGACAATGCACTATTATTGTTAATAATAATAGAACGCCTCATAAGAACAATCGTTTGTTTGTCATACAAATTAGAAATTTAAACAAGGCCATTTTAATTAAACTACTTTAAAAGGGTTATTCAATTATTTTAACAATTAAGCAGGGAGGCTCTGGAGACTGCGAATACGATATATTAATTTTCGACAGTGTCCTTGACCATTTTATGAAAGTTGGGTTCATCCCATGTGACCATACAAAGTAGAAGTGGACTAAGCAATATCATACGTAAGTAAAACTATGTCAACATTTATTATAGTAGGTAATTACTCGTAAGTAATCATACCAAGAAATGCATTAATGTTTGGAATATTTCGTAATTGGCGTTCATGAATTATGGTAATACATTTATATTAATGAAAAACACAATTTATTATTTGTTCAGTGCTATTTATTTATTGTATATAATAAATATAATTTGCGAGAGAACTGTAATATTATCCCTATTTTAGTGATATTGAAATAATGTCGAAGTTAAAAATGGCTAGTTAAAATAAAATATACTTTTAACACAGGTGTAATTGCTTTTATCCACCAGCGAGCTCACATTAGAGAAGTACTCAACAAATTCATAACTGACCCGCTAGCTATGAACACTTCAGAAGTATTGATTATCCTTTTAGATTCTAAATCGGCATTAGAAGCCATCATAAATGGAGAGACTAGCTCCATTTATTTTTATCCTCCCCTCCTCCATAAATTTACTCGATTAGCTGTATCAACAGAGGAAATCCTGTGTGCTACTATAGATAAATGCACACGTAATTATGAGTGTGTTGGTTTTTTGGCCAAAGAAGCCAAAGACCATGGACAACCTTAAACCACCATCACATTTTCTGTGGCCAGATCTAGACTTTTTCTCCATTCCTTTAAGTAATCCCTCATAACCGACTTTCATTCCCCAAGAATTATAACATCCACATTCGAAAGACTAAGGACTCCTCACTATAAGAGCATGAGATTCCATCCTGATGAAACAAGATCTTATACACAATGTAAAAACTGTCCAAAATTCCAACCATTCACACAAAACCCTATCTTCGTGTGCTAAGTTTTTGCTCCAAGAGCATTAAAGCTTGGTCTAATTCTACTTATGGACATACTGCACTCCTTTAAACTCAGGACGCTCCAGAATTGTCAGGCGCAGTTGTGACCTTCGGCATTTTATAGGTAACATGAAAGAATATATTTTGATAAGAAATATTACTGACTAAAAAAAAAGCTAAAACACATTATTTTTTCATTTACAAAAAGGAAAATTAATTTAAATTTTAATGGACCTTCAATGGCCATTACTTGTAAAATGTTTAGGAAAATAAAATAATTATGCATAACAATAAATCCTTAACTTCAGTTTGCAAAAGTTATGAAGAATTTAAGTATAATATGCAATTGACTACTATGTATACATATTAATCCTCTTAAATGCATCATATTTATCATTTAGACTGCGCTACTAAAGCCGCCATAAAAAGGTTATTCAAGAGTAAAGCGCGTTAGAATTTTTACAGATTGCATTGCTACGTTATTAAACTATTATGTATCAATTATGTTAACAAAAAAATATAATTGAAACAACTTAGTGTATTTTAAAGGTAAGATATCAGTTAATATAAGTTAATAAAATACCAGAAATAAAGTTAAATCAATTTTTTTTGTACAAAAAGACTATGTTATATTATTTAATGTTTATTTCTTTTTTAATAATGCATTTTTAAAACACTCGTACTATAAATTGTATTGCAAATTCACTTTTAATCCTATTTATTTTTTGTTTATATATATATATATATATATTCAATATTAGAAAAGATGCATTTTTAAATAGTTGTATTATATATCTTTAATTTAACATATTCACAACATAATACGGATTCTTAGAATTTAAAGACTAGTTTTTCACTCAAAAGAACTTATCATTGTTATGTTCTTTTAGGTCAAATACATGTTTTTGCTTAAATAAGTTATGAATAAGGACGCATTTCAGTTATTAATAAGTGTAAAAAAATTGAATTTTATATGTGCACTGGTGTATAATTTTAAGATTACAAAAGGGCGATACTCCACCAAAAATTCTTTTTTATAAAGGAATTTAGAGAGAGAATACATTTGTATAAAACAGTGAAGTAGACAATTACAACAACAACAACAACCAAACTCTGGAACAGGGGTCGGCAACCTATGACATGCCTACCACTTGTGGCCCTCGGAACAATTTCCTGTGCCACTCTACTACTACAAATTTGTCAATTTTTGAATGGATGGAAGTTGATAAATTTGTAATGGATCTGATTTGATAAACATATTCAGAATTATGAACATTTTCGGAATTAAGAAAAAATCTGAAAGATCTGCTATTTTGTATATTATCGATATTCATTTCTGGAGAGATTTGATAGTTTGAAGGGAGAAATTGCATGTACTCTGCTTTCCGCTTTTGGTTCAACATATCGGGGTAAAAATTGTTTCCTCATATGCAAAATATTTCGAATCTGTAAAGAAATTGTTTAACTGTGTTAACTCTGTTGTTTGAACGCTTAGGATCGTGTCTAAATGAAAGTCATACATTATACCGCTGATTTTGCGACATGAAATTCGAGCGGGGAAAGCCCAGGTTAGCCCCAAAATTTTTAATTAACTTTTAATTTAAATTTAATGAATTGAAGTACTTGTATTTAATATTTTCTATTTTTTGTTTTAATTACTATGTTTAAAAATACAAAACATCTGTATAATCTAAATTTTTTTAAAAAAATTTTGTTGAAGAAATAGTTATATTTTAGGCTGCTTATTTTTATATTAAAAATTATCTTTAAATGATGCAAAATGAATATGTAATAAAACTGTAAATCTATATTATTGACCTCTATTCTCTAACCCAGCATACAGTATCGCGGGAATCGAATTGTTTCAAAAGTGTCCTACTGTGTGGCATGCTAAATCCTATTGGTAGATTGGTTTGGTACTCCAAAACTAAAAGGTTGCTGACCCGTGATCTAAAATCATTCAACGACAAACTGATGAGACTAGTACGTGCCACCTCTTTGTACAGCTTTAAAAGCCTCACAAAAACCTCTCGTGCAGTTAATAAGGTGATTGATGAGCGTTTGTAGTAGCAAATACCATTTTTCCAAAATTGACTGCTATATTACCTGACGTAGCGTGGGAGAAAGTTGATGACGTGTAATGCTCTTTCAAGAAATTTTCAAATAAGCGATCTCACTGGATACACAACACAGTGAATATCCCCTAATGATCCTCGACAATTATAGGTGATGCCATCTGTTAAAAAACTCAAAAAATTTCAATATAAAATATAATCGACTCGAAGTGTAAAACTTGACAGCTTTATTCTTCAAAACAAATCATGAAATTAAAAAACATTGTGTTCTTTTTTTATATATAAAAAATACATATAAACATCCTATCGCGTGACTCGCTCGACTGCCGTCACGCGTTTCATGCTTTTATTAGCACGTGCGTAAATAAAATAAAATAAAATTGATAAACTTTTCAGTACATCGTTTTTAACATCCTCCCACCTTTTGATTATGGAGCATAGTCAAAACTATTTTGAGCTTGTAAATACAATCTGCAAGTTAAGTCTCTCTGGAACCTTCAGTCTTCTTCCAGACTTACTAAATTTTGGTGTGTGTTCGAGGATGGTGGTGTCATTGAACTGATCGGATTCCTCGGAATGATCCATTGACTTTACGCTCTTTAAATATTGAGGACCATCTGAGGTTGCGATCTCCAATGGGTATATCCGTTGTATAGGGCGAAGCAGCTCATTAGTCAACGTCTGCACTCTGACAAGACGAACTTCTCCGTCTCTCCCAAGAATCAGCTGTGAAATGCGTCCCAATGACCAGTCAATGCTTTTTTTGTTATCAGCTCCCACCAAAACAATGCCCCCAATTGAAACTTTAATTCTTGGCTGTCAATTCTGTACTCGTTGCGTAAGAGTGCCTAAATACTCTGATCTAAACCTCTCCCTTAGATCTTTAATTAAGTTTTGTCTGTATTTTATTCTTTTTGTAAGGGATTTACTATCCACAGCATCAATATCTTGTAATTTGTATTCTTGAATGTCTTGCAAGAACATCGACGGTGATATTGGTTTTATAGCTTCACTTTCAGTAACGTAAGTAAGCGGTCTTGCATTTACGACGCTTTCACAATCTGCTAGGACAGTTAACATTTCTTCATAACTCAAACTAGCTCTTCCTAGCACTCTTCTTAGCAGATTTTTCAAAATTCTTATGAGGCGCTCGCACCAACCACCCCACCATGCAGCAGTTGGAGGGTTGAACTTCCATTCGATAGCATTTACAGCTCCTTGTCTTTCAACCTGCTTCCAATCCAATAGCCTTAGAGCATTGGCTGCTCCTCTGAAATTTGTACCGTTATCACAATAGACAGTGGATCACCTTCCTCTATGCGAAACAAATCTTCGAAACGTCATTAAGAATGCTTCAGTGGTAGTGGCAGTGACAAGTTCAAAATGTACTGCTCGATATACGGCGCAAGTAAATAGTAACACCCAGCACTTATTATTTTCTTTGAGAAAGAGTGGACCAGCCATATCGATCCCGGTAATCTGAAAAACCACTGCATCTTTTACTCGATCTTCTGGAAGTGGAGGGGCAATCATTTTCAGATTTCTAGAGATAAACCTCTTACAAGTAATGCAACTTGTCAAGACTCGCGTTTCACGGTTCTTCTTCCATGTAAAATCCAATACTTTTCTCTTAAAATATTCAAAAGTATATGCACCCCTGCTTGACAATTTTTCTCATGTGTGTAGACTATTAATCTTTTAATCACTTCATGGTTTGGAGGTAGTATAGCAGGTTTCAAAAATGTATCATTATCTTTCCTGTTGATAATTTTGGTCTTTAATCGGAGGATGCCTTTCTCATCTCTAAATGCTTGCACAGCTTTAAGTAGATCATCACTCTCAGATGAAAAACACTCATTTTGAATCAAGCTTATTAGCTTCTCTTCAGCTTCCGGGAATTCTGATGCAACCAATTCTCCGTATCTTTTTTCTTTTGGTCTCACACAATTGTGTTTAAATCCGAGAATCTATGCTATAAGTCTAACAATGCTTTCATATCTGTAAAACTTGTTGTAGTACCAATTATTATTTTTCAGATTTCACTATTTGTTAATGTGTATGAGGATTTCGACTTCTCCTTTTCAATTTCATTTTCATCGTAAGAATTATTAACTATATCTGTAAGATGTTTGAACTCAAATGGATCTTTCATCCATTTAGGACCTTCCCACCATCTTGACAATAGGAATTGCTTTGCTTTACAACATCGCGATGGCAAATCTGCTGGATTCTTTTTACCAGGCACATGTCTCCTGGACGTGGGATAACTTAGCTTTCGGATCTCGTTTACTCGATTGCGTACAAATATCAACCAGTTATCGTCTCTCTGTATCCATGCCAACACAGTAGTTGAATCACTCCAATAATATATCTTGATATTCTCCCATTGTAGAGCTTTAATGACAGAATTCGTCAATCGGGTTCCAATAACAGTAGCTAAAAGCTCCATTCTCGGAATCGTGGCTCCTCTCAGCGAAGAAACTCTAGCTTTGGAAGTCAGAAAAAACACTTCGGTTTGATCCTCTTTTTCAATTCTCAGAAATACCACAGCTGCATACGCATCTTGACTACCATCAACAAAAGTATGTATGGTACAATTACGGAGATTTTCTTTAGTTACTTGTACGTATCTAGGCACTTCAAGATCTCTTAAGGATGTGTTAGCTCATGAAACCATGATAAAAACTCTTTTCGTAACTCGCATTTTATGTCTTCATCCCATCTTATCCCTTTTTCCCACGCTTTTTGTAACGTTAATTTAAGACAGGGCATCACTGGAGAGATGAAACCAAATGGATCAAAGATATTGTGAACTATAGATAATATGTTACGTTTAGTAATCTTTTCAGTGTCTAAATCATTCATCCAACTCATGTCAATTTTTAACGTGTCTGATTCTTTATTCCATAATAAGCCCAGAACGTGTGTTTCTACTTTTTCCTAACTTTGGCACTGACCAGAATACTCCCATTCTCGAAGTTCAAATCTTCCTCTGGAAATAAGAGTTGTTGATTCTTGTATAAATCTTTTCAGTTCTTCTTTATTCCCAACACTGGTGACAACATTATCAACGTAAAAACTTCGAGACAACTTTTCCCTCAATTTAACGTCATATTCCTCACTTCTTCTAATGTGATAGTCAATCACTGAGGCTAACAGGAAAGGGCTTCATGTTACACCAAATACTACTCTGATATGTCGAAAATACTTCAATTTATTTTGCTTTTCATTCTCCCACCATAAAAAACAAAGAAAATCCCTGCCTTCTTCACGAAAGTTTATTTGCGTTTATTTGACAGAAAGCTCTTCTAATGTCTCCAATCACACCGAATTTTCCTTCTCTAAAACGTAGCAGAAGGTCAGGCAACAATTCAATCAAATTCGGTCCACATTCCAAGCATTGGTTAAGGGACGGGTGGTTAGGGAGTCGTGCCGACGCATCAAAAACTGGTCGAATTGGAGAAAAAAACACTGTTCGACTTCAGCACAGGTCGATGGGGCAGATAATTCCCGTAACTGTGTAGGAATTATCTGCTTAATGGTTATTGGAACTTCTTCTATGATACCCTCTTCGAGCCAACTTGAAAAAATTTCTTCGTATTTCAGATACAAATTATTATTCTTAAGTTTCGAGGTAGTGTATTCGAGTCGTCTTTGAGCTAAGTGTAAATTATCGGGTAATGGTGATTTGTCATCAGCCCAAGGTAAACAAACTTCATACTGCCCATCACAATTAATTTTCACAGTCTCTAAAAAGTGTTCTTTTGTTTGAAGGTCAATTTCTTGTTTGGACTTCTTTTGAATAGGATCATTGATTCCAATCAAGTCTAATCGCCATAAATTAGATAGATCATTTACAAACATGGACGTTACAGTCATCGCCAAAACTGAGCTTTCTTTTGGGGTTTCTTCTTCGGGTACTTTTCCCATTAATGTCCATCCTAAATGGGTTTCAACTGCTACAAGACCAGATTTCAGCATTCTTCTTTTTCCAGTTAACAATTTCCCCATAATATCGGCTTCAATAAGTATATAAATCGATCCGCTGCTATCATTTACGTCAGATAGAATAATATTATCTTCTTTAAGTTCTCTTATCCAAGATCCGTTACAAACAGGCTGAACATCTTCATAAATTTATCTTGTTCCAATGCATCGAAATTGCAAGCGAATTTTTCATCCAAATCCCTTAACCATATTTTGTAGCAGTCATGGTTGTTTGCTGGAAATACCTCCAAAAAGCGAATGTACTAGCTTTTCTTGTCGAAGAGAAGGACAGCCCATTTCTCGTGCAACATTTTTTTAAAATGTAAGATCTATGTGATGCGGAATCCAAAAGTAATCTTACGCTTTCTTTTTATCTCCAGAAACCAGAACGGCCTTTAAAATCTGTAGAAATACTCTGTTATTGCGTTTATTTAAATTAGACATGCTGACGTTATTTTCAACTTGCGATTTTTCTTCATTTTTCTCAGAAGTCTTTTTTGTATCCAGCTTGTCACAAATCAATATCACATGCTTTTTAAAACAAATAAAACATCTTGAAGCAGCTCGGCAATTTTTAACTGCGTGCCCGATACCCAGACATGCAAAACAGCAGCGTTTTTCTTTAACGATTTTCTGCCTTTCCTCAAAACTCATTTTTTGAGCCAAAAAACATTCCGAACTCTTATGTTTGCCATCGCAAAATATACACTTGAATACAGCTGTAGTTGCTGCTGTCGTCAACAAATTTGCAGCAGTAGGAACGCTGCTATAAAATGTAGGATTTTTCTGACATTGCTTCTTTTTGTAACTTTGTGTACACTTAGGCTCGTTTAATCCAAAATCGCCAAGTTTATTCGCTCTTCGCCTTCAACTTCTGCTTTTATGAATTACATTAGATTA
This sequence comes from Trichonephila clavata, assembly GCA_019973975.1. NCBI lineage: Eukaryota > Metazoa > Arthropoda > Arachnida > Araneae > Nephilidae > Trichonephila > Trichonephila clavata. Next base: position 70,812 of record BMAO01027839.1, read on the forward strand.
CTCAACCTCTCCTTGGCATCAACAGAAGCAGAAGATGTAGAATGACGATTCCAAGCTTTCAAAAAATCTTCACTGAAGCAGGATTCTACCATTGGGTATAATATAGAAGCACATTTATCAGTCGTGACTCCTAAAGTTTCTAAAGCTCTTATATGTGATTCCAGTTTATCATATAAAGACATAGAAAACTTCTCATTTTTATGCACAGAAATTACTAATTTCAGAAGTTCCCGGACGTACACTCCTACTAACAAATCATTTCTACCGAAGCGAGCTTTCAAGTTTTCCACTGCTTTGGCATAATTGACGCTCGTTGGCGGAAAACTTTCCGCAATCTCCCGAGCACGAAATCCAGAAACAGTGGCTTGAATTAAGTATTTAAACTTGTTTTCTGGCGCTATGTCGCCATCTTTATGAATGAGCTCGAACTGGCTCCAAAATGGCAAACAGTCTTTAATATTTCCAGAAAATTTTCGAAACTCTAATTTTGAAAGATGAAATTTTCTCTTAGCGTTATTTTCAGATAGTAGTAAATTTTCATTTACTTCTACTACGTTAGACTGAGCCTGGATTCTCGCCAACTCTAGTTCATACTGTCTCTGTCTTTCCTTTTCTTCCATTTCATATTGTCTCTGTCTTTCCTTTTCTTCCATTTCATACTGTCTCTGTCTTTCCTTTTCATACTGTCTCTGTCTTTCCTTTTCTTCCCCTCTCTGTTTCCGATCTTCAACAGCCGTGACGAAGTCCGAATCCTTTTTGTACTCATCGCTATTGAGAATTAAATTCTTTAAGCCTGAAATTGTTACTTTTGCCGGTATTACTTCACCAATTTCTTCTGCAACCAGTAACAAATCTTCTTTCTTATAGCCTTTAACATTAGCAAACATTATAATATAATAAAATGTCCTGTTGCTGGACGCCAAAAATGTTAAAAAAACTCAAAAATTTTTTTAATACAAAATTTAATCGACTCGAAGCGTAAAACTTGACAACTTTATTCTTTAAAACAAATCATGAAATTAAAAAACACATTGTTCTTTTTTTTATTATATAAAAACTAGCTGTTACCCTCCCGCTTCGCTGGGTATTTCAATGATGTTTTATAAATTTTTACTGCTTATATATATGTATAAATTATTGATATCTAAGTCCTAGCATTAAGAATTCGATTGAATTGAAAAATATACTTATACCTGTAACTGTCACCTGTTGATAAAAAAAAGAGCAGAACTCATCAAATTTGTATTTTCTAAAAATCTCTAAAATTGAAGCATAGAAGGATGTTTGCTCTTTCGTAACTCAAAAACCAAGTGGATTCCCGCAAAACCAATTTTCGGTGGATCTCTACTCCGTAAATTGAACATGCAAGCCAAATTTCAAGTCTAAATCTAACAGAAAAAAGCAAAAGTTTTACTATAAATATCCCCGTAATCCCGTTGAGAGCCGTTTTCCAAAATTACCGCTCTTAGCGGATTTCAATTCAACAAAAGAAAAATGCATACCAAATTTCATTATTATAGTCCTTGTAGCTCGAAAAAAGTAATTTTTTTTGTCAATACGTCCCAGTAACCCTCTGCAACCCGCCAGAACTCTTGATTTGCTTAAAATTTACTCTTAGTGGATCCCTATTCAACAAAAAAAACATGCCTAAAAAATTTCAAGTATATGGGTCTAACAATTAAAAACAGGAATTTTTTTCTGTAACTCCTCTTGACCCCTAGCAAACATCTTTCGGGGTCAATTTTCATTTTACTCTTTGTTAGAGGAACTCTATTTCATGAAAGGAACATGCCTACCAATTTTCAAGCAGGATGATCAAGTTGTTTAAAAATGGAAATATTTATCGATTACGCCTCTTAATCTCCCGAAATTAAACTTGGTAGTTGATATTCGCGAAACCCATTATGTAGCGGTTCTCTACTTTACGAAAGGAATCTGCTTATCAAATTTCAAGACTGTACGTCTAACAGTTTAAAATGGCTGGATAATTGTCTATAACGCCACTTGAGCCCCCGCAACGCCAATTCTGGGTCTGTTTTCACAAAACCCATTTTGTAGGGGAATTGCACTCTATGAAAGGAATCTGCTTATCAAAATTTGAAGACTGTGCGTCCAATTAATTAAAAATGCAAAAAAATTATCAATAACGCCTCTTGAACCCCCGCAACACCACCTAGGGGTCGATTTTTACAAAACACATTTTGCAGTGTATTTCTATCCTATGAGAGGAATCTGCTAACCAAATTTCAAGACTGTGAGCCAAATAGTTTAAAAAAAGGAATAATTATTTATATCTGCCCTTAACCACCTGCAACACCCCTTGGGGGTCAATTTTCTCCAAACCCGTTTTGTAGCGGATATTTACTCCATGAAAGAAACATTCCTACCAATTTTCAAGCAGGTAGGTCAAATAGTTTAAAAACGAAAATATTTATCTCTTACGCCACTTATTCCCCTGCAACGCCACTTAAAGGTCTGTTTTCACAAAACCTTCTTATAGCTGATCTCTACTCTATGAAAGAAATCTTTTTATCAAATATAAAGACTGTGCGTCTAATAGATTAAAAATGGAAATAATTATCTATAACATCCTTAAGTCCCCTCAACGCCACTTGGGGGCAATTTTCACGAAACCCATTTTTAGCGTATCTCTACCCTATGAGAGGAATCTGCTTACTAAGTTTCAAGACTGTACGTCTAATAACTTAAAAATAGGAATTTATAACGCCCCTTAAACCCCCCACCCCCGCAACACCCCTTGGGGGTCAATTTTCCCAAAACCCATTTTGTAGCGGATATTTACTGCAGGAAAGAAACTTACCTACCGATTTTCAAGCAGGTAGGTGAAGTAGTTTAAAAACGGATATATTTATCTATTACGCCCCTTAATCCCCCGCAACGCCACTTAGAAGTCTGTTTTCACAAAACCCGTTTTGTAACTGATCATTATTCTACGAAAGGAATCTATATATATCAAATTTAAAGATAGTGCGTCAAATAGCTTAAAAATGGAAATAATTATCTATAACGCCCCCTAACCCCTGCAACGACACTTGGGGGTCGATTTTCAGCAAACTCATTTTGTAGCGCATCTCTACTCCCTGAAAGGAATCTGCTTATCCAATTTCAAGATTGTACATCAAGTAGTTTAAACATGGAAACAATTATTATTAAAGCACTTAACCCCCCGTAACGCCCCTTGCGTTTCGAATTTCGGAAAATCCTTTCTTAGCTGATGTCTACTCTATGAAAGGAACATGTCTGCCAAATTTCAAGTCTGTAGGTTGAATAGTTCCAGAGATTTCGTGATTAGTCAGTCAGTCAGTCAGTGAGTGTGAAACGCTTTTCTCCTTTATATATATAGATACATATAAACATCCGATCGCGTGACTCGCTCGACTGCCGTCACGTTTCATGCTTTTATTAGCACGTGCGCAAATAAAATAAAATAAAATTGATAAACTTTTCAGTACATCGTTTTTAACACCATCCGTAAAAACCTACAGACTTTCTTTGAAGAACAATTATAACTCACTGTGTTTCCAGAGAAGATACTTAGTGACGTACAGCCATTGAATACTATCCCTTCCTGTAAATAGATGTCCCTGCTTCCAAAGCGGTTGATTTCTCGGATATTTGCTACTCCATAACATCTTTCCAGGCTCCTCAATTGAAAACTTATTAGTAACCACTCTGTGTGCTGAATCTTGTATCTCCACTGAAGAAAACACGCACGTGATCATCTCTGTCTAAGATTGGTGTTGCTGGCTTCTTTACAGACAGCCTCTGTTGTGACATTTCATGAGGAGAATTAACATCACTTGTCGCCAGCTACAAAGGAACTTCTCAGTTAGCCATTTGTTGGAACTCAATTCTTTTTTTATGCATAATAAAGCCTAGTAACACAAGAGTTGGAGAGGGGAACTCAATCTACCTGTGACATCCACGAACACTACCGCTGCACATGCAGTAGCATCCTTGAATAGAGAGTAATCCTGCTGATGGAAATTACACCACCCTGGATCTTCCTTGTAAGTACAGTGACCGCATATATGTAGTAGCAAGGAGATTCTCCAACCGTATATAGTGATTTCCCGAGGAGCTGTTTGAACCTTATTCATTTTTCAAGGTTATAATGTCCAATCACAAAGATCATTCCTTTTCGATGATTATCTGAAGGAAGAGGAATTCCACCTTTAGGAGTAGTCAGCAAGATCACCAGATCGCAGTCCTATAGCGAATGTTTGTGATGCTCTAGAAAAAGTCATTGCATGACGTCAACAGCCTCATAAGGAGCTTTTAGTTGTAAAAAATCGAAAATTTTGGAAGAATAAGAGTTGATAAACTTCAAGATCTTCTTTAATAGTACAAAGGTCTATTGTGATACTTGTAAAGTTGCTTGAGGTCACTCAATCCCTTGTATGTTCAAGAAATCTAGCGCTATCATATGTATCCAGTTGAAACAAATGACTTTTGTTTACATATCTCTTTTTTTTTAACGTCTGCTTTTTTTGTGACTGTTGTCTCTTCAGAGTCTGTAGAATGCTTATTTGTATTAAGATTTTTCTTTTCGAGATGTATATTTTTTTAATGTTTATATCTTTAATGAGGTACACCAGTGTTTATTGGTTATTATAAGGGAAAAGAAAAATTCATGACTAGAATTTTAATTAGGTTTCATCAAAAAAATCAGTTAAGTCTAATTTGAAACAAATTGCTAAAATAATGAAGATGAAAAAAAAACAACAAATAATGAGTAAATTTCATTAATTTCCTGTGCCCATTTTTACTTCTAGCATACGCTTCAGTTCCTTAAAAAACATCTGTTAACTAATTTTAATCCATATATCATTAGGATGTATTTTAACTTGGTTAATTATCTAAGCATTGAATGTTTCTGGAAAAAAAATTGGTAAAATAATTACATTTTTTAATAGCAATCTACCGTTAGTTATTTTATACTATTATAAAAATATGACTTGGCACACTGTATTGTCATTTCTAGAGAAGATATTTAATTAAAAGACGGGACATTTGTAAAAAGTACAAAATAATTGATATTTAGTCAAAACACTGAGAAAGTAATTTTAAGGAAAATTTACGCAACCGCAATCATCCATTAATTTAAATAATTCAAAGTAGCATCATTGACCCAAAGAAATAATCTTATTTATTTTCATTTTCGCGTTTTAATATTCGCAACCTTTTTCGGGGTTTTTAGTACTAATTTAAACAGAAGAAATACTATTTCATTTTACATGGATTGAATAAGTCGATATATGTACACTGAGTGGTCAAACTATTATGACCCTCCCTTCAATGCAAGGTTAGACAACTGTTTGCTTCAATACAGTATGGATTCCTACTGTGAATTGTTGGTAGGTGGTAAAAGGAACCTGAGACCATATCCGGTTCATTGCCCTTGCGAATGCTTTCAGATTGGATGGTATTGGATCCAGCTGTCAGATGCACATTCAATCTCACCATACAAATTCTCTACTAGATGGAGATCTGGTGATTGTGCGCAAGTCAACTAAGCAAATAATAATTTCTGTCACGGTATTTGGACCATCTGAGGAAAATGACAGCTGCATAATTGGTAGCATTGCCTTGTTTAAAGTATTCATCTCTGGGAAGGTACTTAGTTACTGCTAAATGATGCACTTGTACCACGCTAACTCTTAAATATACTTAGGCTTTTAGATGTTTTTCCACATGAGACCTATACGATTCCAAGGCATATCCCCCAAATATTATTAACCATGATGGTGTCAAGACGAACAATGCAAAGAAAATATTAGATTATCTTCCAAAAAACTCAATAAATATTTTGTTTCTCAAAAATACGTGAAAATTTTGTATTAAATTTCATTAAGTTCATGTAAATGCTTTTGTTGATTAATGTACTTAACGAAATTTAATTTGTGTTAAATATATGCATTTTAATATCATTTAACACGAAATTCTCTTAACACGAAAAAAATTTCACCCCCCCCCTCAGTTTAGTTTTAAACGATTTTCAATATATGTGTTAGGAAAAAAATAAAGAGTTAATTCCCCGTAAGCGATATGACTCCTTCACCTGCATGCATTAATGAGTAATATGTGCTAAGGACTGATAAGTTGCTTTTCTTTCCATTACTTCAGTAGATTCAGCGACCTGTCATTTTGTTTAGGATCTAGTGTGCGAATTTACGAAGAAGGAAATTATTATGCATAGATGCAATGTATTAAATTTCAATTTAGCGGGCGGGACAGATCTGACGCAATATATGGATAACATTATGCTTAAATAAATTCGCGGGCCGTTTAAATACTGATAGAAGGACCTACATTTCCTCGAAACACTTAATCGTTTTAGAAATGGCGTGCAGAATAATACTGTTTCAAAAAAGAACTTTAAAATGTATACATACTGCTTCTAAAATTACTTAAAAATGCATTCCTTAAAAACCGAAAAACTGAAAAATGTTTCTCTTTCTATCAAATATTACCTCCAAACATTATCAAAACTTTGAGGATATATATATATATATATATATCAGTGTGTGTATGTGTGTAAAGTAATATTGAACAACATTCATCATAAATAAAATTTCTTTAATTAAAAAACAAAAAATATTGGGGCAATTGAGACCATTTTTAAATAGATTTTCTAAATTAAATCGTTAATTGCGATTTTTAAATAAGTTAATTCTTATCTGTATATATAACATTTTCAATATTCATTATACAAAAAAAATGTCACCTTCAATATTCAAAATATAAAAAAAAAAACATCTGAAAGCTAAAGATACATTTTATTAAGCCTTGAAAAATATTTGCTCTTATGGCACATATCCCATTATTTATTTCACATGCATGTTACCACAATTCCATTTTAGTGGAAAATCACTTTTAATCTCCATTACCTATCCTTTAAATGACTTCTCGAAGTTTATTCAAGCGTGCACACTCATCCCATTTCCACTCAATGACGATCTCCTCGTCTACTCAATTAAATCTTTAGCACCTCGTTGCTGACTTCCGTAAATAGAGCCACTTATTGAAAACAAAGGGTTTGACCCATCGCGCTTTAGGGTGGAAAGGGGCTGTCCTAATTATAGCAGACGGAGGAATCACACATATTTACTAAGAATAAGATAGGGAAAAATCTTTCCTCTTGCTTTATAATTATGGTAGATATATCATAACGGAAGCTTTAGCATAATGGGAAATATGGCTTTGAGCTCAGACTGGTTTAATAGAGAGGATTATAGTTAAACTTTATAAAGTGAAACGCTACTTCATAGTATTTGGCGATATATCTCAGTCAGGAAGAATTTGGGAAAATATTTTGAGTATTTCTTTCATAAAATGTCAAAAGATAAACATAATCCATCAAAACGTCATGCGTTAATCTTAAAAATGTAAAATGTTTTACTAGCTTTAAAAGTGATGTCCTTGAATTAGGTTTTAAAAGAAAATAGAAAGTTCTATTCTATAAAGTAGTATTATATACATGCATACGAAAATATAAACATATCTTTAAACTTGAATGCTGATCAATGCATCTTACAGCTACCAATAAAGCAACCCTTTTGAATTCCAAATGATATTTCTATTCATTTTGATCTCCTCTCATGCAATTCTGTTACATCACGCGCAAAAGGGGATTTGAAACCTGGTATTTTTGTAACAGACCAAGTTTTCGTATAAGACGAACAGGATAACAAGATCTGTCAATAAATTTGATGTTGAGTGTGTCAGGAACTACATCCATGTATGCCGAGTATACACATATACTATCTATCTATCATGACTACAGTTATCTTAGGTATATAACTATTTTTTGTAAATTTTATTATACATATATATATGTATATATATATATATATATATATATATATATATATATATATATATATATATATATATATATAAGGCTTCTTACATAAAACACCTGCAAAGTATGTAAATAAAACTTAGTATGTTTTGTTATTCTTTCATGCTCTTCTTTTTCTGTATTAATCTGAGTTTTTGCTTTTGTTTTGACTGAAACGTTCCGAAAACTTGGAAAAAATTATGAATAACTAAATTTCTATAACCATTAGTAGTTCAAAACCTGAAATAATCGATTGTTTCTTAACGTTGCTTTCAGAAGTGCATATCTTAATTTTGATCTATGCTCAGGTGACGAAGTTGACATCTGAGTTCACTCCAAAATCCACTATACAATGCAAAGCTGAAAACTTTGAGCCTCTTAATGTTTACATGTATTACCCAATGCATGTCAAGGAGATTTATTTGCTGCAGAATTTGAAACCCTGAAGTGATGGAAACAACGATTCTTGTTCAAGATCACGATAAATATTTTGATGCTCAACGTTCTCTCGTTGGTGTGGTGTCATAGTTTGGAGAGCTGAATGTCGGCTCAGGTGCATATCTCGTCACTTGATCAACTTAATTTGTACACCAAAATCCCATTTCTTGCTTAATATATATATATATATATATATAGTGCAACGTTAATAAACATTCCCTCTGGCACTCGATCAAGGCGACTCAGTTATCGTTGAGGAGAAACCAGGAATTGCGATCAACACAGCGAATAAATTACAGTGAATAATCATAAAATAAAAATTATCAATATAAATCAGCATCTTTTTAAGTAGGAAATAACCAAAACCAGTATCAGAATTAACCCTTTCGCGGTGGGTGTGTCATATATGCAAAAATCGCAAACCCCCTTAACGGACGGCAGGCTGTTCAATGCATTTTACAGTGGATATGGAAAAACCTGTAGAACCAGTACGAAACGCGGTTCACCAGTGCATCATCCAGCCACAGGTGACTTTTGAGGAGGATCCATATGTGATACACCCAGCTAGACAATGTTTTCCTTTGATCAGTACGTCACCGCTAAAAGGTTAAGGAAGTCCGTAGCCCCAATATCAACAATGTAAAATTGAGATCTTTTATGTACCCTTTTCTCAGAAACTGTTAAATATCAAAACTTCAAATTTTGTCTGTATATTAATTATACTTTTTTCAGCTGATGAAATAAATTAAGTGCATTTGTATATTTTATCCAATTTCAAAAAAAGAAATGGACTGAATGAAAAACCACTGATTCTAGATAAAAATGCAATTCTTGTACGGAAAATACGTAAGCGTACACGTGTGTGTAGGCTTAACCAGCAGAAAAGCAGACTTTATAAGCGCGTGTAAGTTAAGACGTATTTCGTTCACCAGCACACCTCGGAAAATTTCTTGGAGTTATTTTCATCCAATCGGTTCAATTCAAATTTAAACAGTAAAAATGAGTTACCACCAACTTTTAGATGATGAGATGGTGGTTTGGCTAGAAGCAAGCAAATGTGAAATCCAGATTTGTAGAGAGTTCAATTTAACACCCAGAGTCGTGTGTAACTTATGGAAACAGTTCCAGGTTACTGGAACCAAAGTGAGAAAGCCTGGGCAAAGTCGTCCAAGAGCCACGCCGACCAGAGAACATAGCCATTTGTCGATTATAGCGATGCGTAACAGAGGGGCTACAACTTCTCAGCTCTCTAGTTACTTGAATACAGCCCCAAGAACTCGTGTATCAAAGGTGACTGTTTCAAAAAGACTTCATGCGAGAGAGTTGCTTGCCAGACCTACTGTTTGAGTCTTGCTCACGTCTACGAACTGGAGAATTCATTTAGCATGATGCAGACAGCATAGAGATTGGAGTATGGATCAATGGGTGTCCTTCCTGTTCACCGATGTGTCCCGTTTCAGCCTAAACACTGACTCTTGCGTATGTTCATACGCAGAGAAACAGGGACCCGCTACCTACCTTACAATGTCCGCGAAACGGCAATTATATTGGAGGAGGTTAAATGATCTAATAAGGCATCCTGTTAGATGGCAGTAAACCTCTTCATGTCTATGAATGATGCTCTGTGACTGGTGTGAGGTATAGGGATGAGGTCTTGGTACCCTATGTTTGCCTTTTCAGGGGAACATGAAACCCCGAGTTCATTTTAATAGACGATAACGCAATGCCACATAAAGCTCTTCTGGTCGACGACTTTCTAGAGAATCATGATATTCGCCGTATGAATTGGCCAGCCAGGTCTCCAGAACTCAACCCTATAGAGCATATCCGGGATGCTCTAGGGAGGGTAATTTCAACTTGCAACCCCACCTCCGAGTACCATCCAGGAATTGAAAAATTGCGTTGCTGAACGAGGGGGAGCAATTGCTACAAGAAATTTTAAACTGTTTTATTTCAAGTATGACATAGCGCTGTGAGAGGAAGGTCTATACCACCTATTAACCCATTTATTTTGTTCATTCTGCAATCGCTGTCTCATACCTTCTAACTCCAACGATTGTAACGCACGATCATGCGTGTGTATTGCAATTATGGAATGGTTATTTGTTCTGTATTGTATCAATATTTGTGTACATTAATTTTCATTAAAATCGGTCCAGTAGCTCTAGAATCAATCGATCAAGTCTGAAAATTCTCTTAGTTTGTTACACCAGTGCATTTATAGTGAAGTGGGATTTTTCAAATATATTGTTTAGCCTTTTTTAAAAAGAAAAAGAAACATGCAACTTAAAAGTATCATTATCAATCCTTTTTTTGAAAATTGCTTTTTTTTTGTCCCGATATCTGGTCTCTAGCCGAAAATCTTGGGGATAACTCAAAAAGTTCACTTCAGTACATATAGTTAAACATGAATAATATGAAAGGAAAATTGCAGGTACATTTATACGTTAGATTCTTAGATATGGGCACACTCAGCTTTAAAAGCATCACTTTTTGAAAATTGCATTTTTAAAATAAAATGTCTCTTCATCAAAAAAAATTATACATACAACATGTATTCACATATATGTTTTCATACAAAAAGTATGTGTGCCATATTATTAAACATTAGCATCTTCTCAATCCATATTGAGTAAAATTGGAAACAAGAAAAAATTTTAAATTGCCCGCAAAATACATACAAGGCATTTGTCAGCTTTTACGTAACGAGATACTTTGTAGCATTTACATCAATTTCTCAAATTCAGTTTCAATTTTTGAATAATTTTTAGCTTTGATGCATTGCAAACATCAAAATTGATCATAAAACATCATAAATATAATGTAAAATGTTTTAATATGGCCATTAGAGGAATTTGTTACTTCATTTTGGAAAACATAATTATATACAGTTGGCAAGTTTTCATTATTTTTTGTATGTTCACATGAAAACACAGTTTCTAAGACTTTTAACATCCAAAAGTTTCTCTAAACTGGACAAATTATTTCTAAAACAGCCCACAATAAAACTGTTTTACGTTTTAAAACTTGAAGTTTGTGTATTTTTATGTATATAATAAGCTTCGCGTGAAACGGCCAAAAGCATTTCAGCTCCCTTTCATTGAGACACTTTTGAATACTATTGCTTAAAAGCAGTTAAGGAACATTCATATTTGTACTGAAGTGAGATTTTTCAAACACACTGTTCCTTTACTTTTTGTCTCTTTTCTTTTATTTATTTTTAAATATATTGTCTTCATTAGACTATTCACAACAAGACATTTTATGACATTTATAGCTTATTTGGAGCTAACCAGGTTCTACTCTCCATTTTTGTAGCATTTTTAAAATTTTGAATAAAATTATAATATGCCGCATCCTAAATTTAAAGTGTGAAATTTCTTCAATGTGCATATTTTTTTTTTTTCAAAGAAGAAAATTCACATTGAAATTGAGAATTTTCCTATACTTTGCCATTATTTCATTCGATTATTAGTGTTCGGTTAGCAAATACTCTCCTTAAATTCAACGAAAGTATACAAACTTCGCAATCAAGGGTGTTAACTTTTTCTGGAGGGTTGAAAATATAAACAATATTCAAATACATATAACTCTTTGAAATTAAAACTAAATAATTCGAATCTTTTACACATTATTTATAAAGAAATGGGGCTTCAGAAAAGTGTAAAATGTTTAAAATGTAATCATAATTTTAAAAATTTTAAGCATATGAAAATAAGAAATATTTCTATAGTAAATTTTAATTAAGATTTGCGGCGCGCATGTTATTTAAAAAGTAGTCGCTTTAATTACTACCAATAAGTTGATTTATAAAGTTAAATGTATCCTTAGTACACCCTAGTAATTTCAAGTAAATAGAATAATAAATTAGATTTTTTTTTAAAAAAAATAAAAATTATGTTTTTAAAATTGTTTTAAAAAATTTCCATCTTTTTCAAATATTTTGAAATACAAAAGATATATTATTCTAAATTTACTATGGTTTAAAGAGTATAATACATTTTATAATTCTATAAAGTTTTATACATCAAAGGCTACTATTTTAGAAAATAGCGTGCGCGACGCAAGAATTACTTAATATTTATTACAAAATTATTTCTTATTTGATATGCTTATAACTTTTAAAACTATGATTACATTTCAAAAAATTTGTACTTTTTTGAAACCATAATCCTTTGTAAATAACGTGTAAAAGATTCGAATTAATAATTTAAATTTAAAAGAATTATACCTGTTTGAAAATTGTTTATATTTATCACCCCTCGAGACAAAATTAACACCCCTGAAACTCCTCACAAAACAAACAGACTTAGCAGTTATATACTTCCAGTTAGTATACTATTAATTGCGTATAAATAAAGGAAATCATTTGAGATTTTAAAAGTGCTTTCCTGGTTTAAAATGACGGTATTTACTTTTTTCTGTCAAAGTGGATGTGGCATGATTATTTTTTAAAAATCATTTTGACATACTTCTAATTCATAAAATAACAAATATGTTATATTACTGGAAAGGCAATAGAATGGAGATTTTAGAAATATCAAAATACCTAATCTGAAGATTTATGGCTTACTGATTTCTCTTAAAAGAAAAATGTTACTAAAATATATGAGATGAATATATGAAGAACAATACAAAAGAAATGATTTTTTCAATATTACATAGTTTCTTAGTATATCGAAGTAAGAACAAATATATCTAATGGTAAATGAAATTCTAATGCAATCTTTTTAAACGAAAAATATTCAAGGCATCAAATGACTTGCAAACAGTACTATAAATAGTATTTTATACTTGTATAGTTTAATACTTTCCCATACTTGTGTATTCATGTATTTTATTTTTCCTATAAACTTATCTTTGCTTAATTATTAATGTATACGGTTTCTTATTTTAATATTTATTCACTTAAATGTTCAAATAGTTTTAAAATAACTCCTACCTGTTATAAATTACAAAGAAGTTTTTCCTTTAGAAGAAATACTTGAATGGAAATTCGAAACTAAAACTAAAATAAATGCATTTTAGTTTATAGTATTTCAGAAAAACTTAAATGATGCTTTTACATGAAATATTTACTTTTTTTTCAGTTTCATGTAGCCTTTAATGTCTGTGTGTACTTACGGAACTTATTACATTCAAGTATTGAAAATATTTTTTACTAGAATAAAATATCATCATATGTTCAAAAATTAATTAGTATATTTAATTACATTACTATCAGAGTATTATAAAATGGTTTTCCATTCCTAGTTTACGAATTTAAAATTTATCTTTGGCCTGTTTAATTAAAATGTAGAATGTTATGTAACGTAACCATACATGTTCATGCTGCCATTTTTGTTTAATCTTTTGCAGTGCACTCGAACATACTTGTAAGATTCTGACATATTTTTTTTTTATCAATTTATGTTTTTAAGAGTATTATTTTAACTTGTGTGATATTTCCTTTCAAACTGTATTCGGAACTTTTTTACTGATATTTGCTTAAAGAAATTTTGAAGCAACATTGCATGGTATTCGTGAATTAAAGTTTTATCTTAACATGAATCAGACAATCCCAATTGTGACGGTAAAAATTTTGGTCTATATCTGAAATATATATTCCCATGAAATTGAAAAGGATTGATAAATATAATTAACTTAATCTAAAATAATTATAATTAGTTACGGTCTTCTTCTTCACTGTAATCCACTCATTTCTTATATAAGATAAAGCATGCATATTCTCTGAACCGGTTTGTCCGCACAGTACAGCAGGGGCTCTTAACCCCGTGCCGGCGAAGTTATTTTTGTGCACTCGAGACTGTCCGCTATATCAATATCACCCATGGCCAACCCGCCACAATTTTTTGCGTGGCCGTGAGATTCATCGTACTTTTATAAATAAACAATCAGATCTCGACTTAATGATAACAATTTCGAAGATGCTATACGATTGGGAATATCATCTTATACCCCTGACTTTGAAAAGTTAGTGGATAATACATAGACCAGTGGTCAACAACCTATGGCACGCGGTACAATTCTCAGTAGAACACTGCACTATTCAAGAATTTGGTCAATTTTTGAGTGGAAGGAAGTTGATAAATTTGTAATGGGCCTTATTTGATAAACATCTTCAGAATAAAGGACATTTACAGAATTATGAACAAATCTGAAAGATAACTCTAAAGATAAATTTACAGCTATTTTGTAAATTATTGAATGTCATTGACGGAGAGATTTAATTGTTTGAAGTGAGAAAATTGCATGCTTTTGGTTCTATATATCTAAGTAAAAAAAACAAATCTTTCCTCATATGAAAAATATTTCGCGTCCACAAAGATTGTTTGACAACCGAATGCTCAAAATCGAGTCAAATGGCAAGTCACAAATTATAAGGCCGGATTTTGCGATATGAAAGCAGGGAAGAGTTGGTTCGCTAAAGATTTTCTGTTTATGAAGGGACATGATTATATTTTATGCTGTCTACTTCTTATTTTAATCAATATATTTAAAAATACATAATGTATGTACAATTTTATTTTTTTAAATGTTCGTTGAAAAAATGTATTTTATGCTGTTTATTTTTATGTAAGGAAAAATCATTACCTGATGCAAAATTATTAGATAATAAATCTGTGAATTATTGACCTCTTTTCGCTAACTCTGCTTGCATTATCGCGGGAGTGGAATTGTTTCAAAAATGTCGTACTGTGTGGCATGTTTAATTATATTAGTCGATTGGTTTGGCACGCCACAGCTAAAAGGTTGCCAACCCCTGATATAGGCGATGCCAAAAATAGTATTAAAAGTAACTATTTTGTATTTTGGTTACCTTTTAGTGTAGGATATTCTTTATGATGTTTATGGTGGCAATAAAATAAAGAAATATATAGAATCTTCGTATTTTTGTGCCTGTGCTCGCCAGCAATTTCCTGCTTATCAGATGTGCCTAGACTAGGAAAAAAATTATGCTTTAAACCGTACAGTTTACCAAAAGTTTACCTCTACGCTGTACAGGCACTGATACTGTCTTCTTTTGTTTTCTTTGATTTGAGCGTCTTTTTAGTTCTGAGTGCTAATGTTTTGAAAATTAGAAAAGTGGTTGAAGGATTTGGGATTTAACCGATGGAAGAACATAGCATCAAATAGATCAAGCTAGATCAAGATAGTCTAAACCCGGGATGAGCATTAAGTCAATCGAGATCGACTGGTGAACTGTCAAGACATTTTGGGGTGATCTCTTTTACTGAGACACGCTTACTAAAATAAACCTATTTATATGGAACACTGATACCAACTATATATTAGAATGGTCTTTTCACAATCGATTGGATTATGTTTACTTAAGCAAATGATTCGATAAATGTATAGACAACACATGTACCTTCATTGGAAGCGATCGATGATCCTTAACATGTTCAATGGATCCCTCTTTAGCAAGCCTATCCGCTTTCTCATTTCCAGAAACGTTACAGTGGCTGGGAATCCACTGGAGAGTAATGCTTTCTTTAGACTTCCAAAGTTTAGATAATTAGATGCAAATTTAGTTAAGGAATTCACTCAATTTCACATGGTGTGAATCTCTGGTAACCTCCGCCTCCACAATGTGGCCTTCGAGGCGATACCATTGGCCATTTCTGGTGTATCTTTGAAAGTTTCAGTCGCCTTCACGTGGTGCCTCCTGTTTAAACTAAACGACTGATAACTTATTTCCTTAAAGTAGCTATTTTTGATGAAAGTTTCTAGGATTTGAGAATCATGTTGACAAGAATTGTAATTAACAGAAAATTTTTAAAATATCTTTAAAAAAAGATAGCCTAATTGATCCAAATATTTAAAAGATATGAAATATATATATATATATATATATATATATATAATCTCGTAGGTTAATCAAATAAACAATCACCCCCCCCCCCCAGAAAGAGACAGATGTCTCTTTCCCAGAATTTTCAAGCCAATCCTATTGCATTTACCAAGACAATACTCAATTATACAATACGGCCTTCAAAATGATAGATGTATAGAGGATCTTTCCATGAACAATCCCCCAGCTTTCCCAGTTTTAAGTAAAAGGGACAAGGAAATGAGATACATTTATGATTTGATGTAGGAGTTTTGTATTTCCTGAACTATAATACTCATGACAAATGATCAGCTTCGCTACAGTGGAGATTTTAGAAATATTATTATATTCTGATCTGGTGAACTCCCGGATCCTACAGCTGAAAGAGCATTTACGCAATATCTAATAAACCTACAGAGATTCTGAAAATGTATAATTTGTTGCGCTGTAATTAGACTGGAACAATTTAATAAATCTCTGTTCTGAAACTCGCTATAGGTGTTTATTTACATGGACGTTTGAATTTAAATGCTTAAAACTAAATATTAATCTAAAACGAACCAAAATATGGATGAATTTAGTAAAAAAAAAGTCACTGAGTGTTTTAGAGAAACCCTTTTTTTCTCAAGAAGTCTGTATTTATTTTGATAAAAATTATTGTGTGTCCCTTAAAAAATATTTAATTAAAAATACTCGTTTTTTTATGTAGGAAAAATCATTTATTTAGAACCTTGTTTTGGTGAAAAATAAAAAAAAAACTACAAAATCTATCACACAATTTTTATTTTAGTTTTCGGATTTGATTCACATTGTGTGTGCTTGCAGAAAAAAGCCAAGTATTGCAATCTTGCATGAAAAAAAAATCCATTTTTATCAGTAAAAATATATTTTTTTTTTACTTTTCCCAACAGAAACAGTAAAAATTTAAAAAACAAATGGTCAAAAGTTTTTCTTGTGCACCACATATAACACCATTGATTTATTACACATTTATTACAACTCTTTTTTTTCTCTTGTTAACCTTTTCAGCACAACATACAGCACAATATTTTGTGGAATTTTTTTGCTTGATGTTGGTGGAAAAAAGTGGAAAAAGGCGTTCCATTACAGTCGTGAAATTCTAGAAGCTGTTGATCAAAGTATTTTATATTGGTATCACATGGATAACTTTGTATAAGGGATTATTTAACTCTAAAATCTAAATATTTTTTCCTCACCATTTTTTATACAAACAGATGTGCTTCAAATGCTGATATCTAGCTAATGAATGGATTCTTTTTTCTGATATTTAATTAAATATACAATAAATTTTATCTAAATTCACGAAATCATGGCGGCGAATCGTAATCACTCTCACGAGTCCAGACAGCAAGCACATGTATTTAAGTGTGAAAATTACAGCAGCAGAAAATACTATTCCACTGGAACTGTTTCGAGTGTGCACAGTTTAAGCAGTTCAACATAATCGAATTAAATCGATCGCGAACGTTATTGGTTTAAAATAAATCATGTACAGTACTTCGATTCGTTTCTATGAATGAAATATGTTCAAACTTAATAAACTTAAAACGAAATTTTCATTAGATATTATTAGTAAGATATCTAAATGTAATAACAATTAAATGCTTTCGGAATTAATCATTTTCTTATTAGAAAAGTTGGAATGTGCATCAATTTAATCTTTTATGAAAAAAAATTACTACTTATTCAAAATTGTCTTAGAAAACTAAATACTTATATATATATATATGTGCGTGTGTAATAAATCTTGAAATGGTGAGTAACTTTTAAAGAATGCAACTGAAGGATTTTTCTGAAAGACTGAATAAGAGTTTGGTATTAAAAATTACTTACGAAAGGAATTTTTAGTCACGTATTTTCTTAAAATATAATTACCTAATAGTAGAAGTACTTCTTGGAATATTATATATTAAAAAACTAGATAATTAATATTACTTTAAAATTATTGCATTTCAAGATTTAATATGAATATATTTCAAAGAAAATATATGGAAAAGAACATACTTCAGGGAAAATTGATTCATTTAATTTATGGCCAAATTTGCATAGTATTTAAAAGTAAGTGGCTTAACACACACAAATTATATGATAGATACTCACAAGAAAATATAAAAACTGCAACACATTATATGTCCAGGGAGTCCCTAAGATTGACGTCAAAGTGATGACGGGGTGAAAAGGTGAATCATGGCAAATCTGGCGAAAAGTTAAAAACCAAATTACATATCACTTGGTTAAGGGATGACTAGCATGTTTTTGAAAACGTAGAAAATTAACATAGTCCCTCCTTTCATTTGGTACTGTGACTACATATTTCACAACTTGAGCGTGATTTTTTTCTCTAATACCAACTTCAATAGCCGATCTATAAATCACAGTCATAAGTCGGACAAAAATCTTTGCAAGTATCGTTAACATTAATGTAATTTGAGTCATTTTGAGTAAATGATGTCTTCTGAAACTCTCCACAGATAAAAAAAAAATATTACCCTATGTTAATGGGAAAAACAAACAAGTAACATTGGACTTTTTGTTTTTCTCAGAACTGATGCGACCCTCCTTTCACTCCATGCTTGCCTGATGTTGAGTTTCGGGACACCAAACTTTTATGAAAACTTTTCCTGTTTTCTTTAATTAAATGATATCGATTTTAAACAGGTTGATTAGAACATATTTTTTTAATTTTATTTTCAAGCTCCCATTAGATGATAAAATAAATTCTAAGAGTTTTCATGGGGATTTTTTTCTGTAAACATTGTAATTATAATATAACTTGTAATATTTAAAATCGTTGTTTAATAATTATCACGCATTTATTTACGTTTGAAGTTACTAAACGTTTTAAAGTGAAATGTCTTACAACCTTTGTGCTGAGGCATAATAACAAATTGAATTATTTTTATTGTCTATGCTTATGTTCTGTAGTATTTGTCATCATCACTAATACATCTATATAGTTATTATTCTAAAAATTGTTTCCCCGAATTCCTCTTTAAATTTCTAATGCGTAATTTTCCTTGTTAATCTTTGCACTCGGAATGGATATCAATTGAATCATTCTTGTGTTTCTGTTCACTTCTGCACACTGATTGTTCACCGGGTAATTATTTTTCTATCGACAGTGGATCGTTAAGGAACACAATCTATTGCTTTTGATGCTTTAGAACAGGGGTCTCCAAACTTTCCAGCCTTAGGGCCATACTGATTACTCCAGTAAGTTCCGAGGGCCAAAACCATATTATCATTGTTGCCGGTGGTAAAAAGTGAAATAGTCCACTGATGAAAAAAAAAGTCCGAAAAAGTACGCAACGTTTAAAAAAGGCTGCAAATCGGACTAAAGTCCGCAAAACGGCAACACGGCATATTATTAATTCTCCTGTCATTATCTGTAATTTCTAGATTAGTAGTAGAGTATGAGCCATGAGGAGTAACGTGACACGACATCTGGTGGACACAAGCGGAAATAGGTAGTACCTTCTATCGCTAACAGATGGCGCTAATAGCACGTACAGAATAATCTCGTTGGTTCGAGAAAGTTCTGGTGTCTTCCACTCACTTCTAGATGGCAGTAATTGGAATATATAAGAAGACTAGTGGCGCAACCACAAGTCAGTTCCTATGACACTGTTGTGAAATAAAATAGTGCGTACCTCCTTAAAACGTGTTTGTGCGTGTTTAAGTTTAAGACATCTTTGTAACAGTATTTTGATTTGAATTGTTGCTTTTGTGTGTGATTTAGTAGTATGGAAAAGAAGCGAAAAATTGATAGTGAATGCAGAAAATTCAAAGAGCAGTGGAACATTCAGTATTTCGTAATTGAGTCCAGTAACAAGGCGCTATGTTTGATTTGCAATGAAAGCATAGCCGTTCTCAAAGAATATAACATTAAACGTCATTATGAAACAAAACATTTTCAAAATTACTCAAAATATACAGGAAGTTTGCGGACAGAAAAATTCGAAGCTATGAAGCGCGGATTGAAATCGCAGCAATCTTCATTTACAAAACTCAAAACTGAACAAGAGGCTGCAACACGTGCCAGCTTTCGTGTGGCTCTTGAAATTGCAAAACGTGGAAAACCATTCACCAATGGAGAAATAATCAAAGAATGCATAATTGCAGTAGCCGAAGAAATGTGCCCTGAAAAGGTAAATTTATTAAAAACTGTCAGTATGTCAGCAAACACTGTGGCTCGAAGGGTAGAAAACATCGCTGAAAATATATCCTCTCAACTGTTCGACAAATATGGACATGTTGAGTGGTTTTCTTTGGCCTTGGATGAGTCAACGGATGTGTCAGATACTGCTCAGGTGTTGATTTATATTCGAGGAGTAGATAAAAGCTATGAAGTGCATGAAGAACTTCTTGATATGTATAGTATTCATGGCACAACTACTGGTAGAGATATTTTTAAAGGAGTTGAAATGGCCATTAATCAAAAGAACCTTCGATGGAAAAACTTGAAATGTATTACAACTGATGGAGGCAAAAACATGAGTGGGAAAGATAAAGGAGTGGTCGCTCTTGTGTCAAAGGCTGTAGAAAATGACGGGGGTTCAAAACCATTAGTCTTACATTGTATCATTCATCAACAGTCTTTGTGCGGAAAATGTTTGGATATGTCTGAAGTTCTGAAACCAGTCATATCAACTGTTAATTTTTTCAGATCTTTTGGGCTGAATCACCGACAATTCCGACAATTTATTGAAGAGATTGGAGAAAATGACTTACCTTATCATACTGCCGTACGTTGGCTAAGTTGGGGGAAAGTCCTTCAGCGCTTTTTTGAACTTCGAGCAGTGATCGAAATTTTTTTGAATGAAAAGCATCGCTCTCTTACTGAATTACAAAACAACGCATGGCTGTGGAAGTTAGTATTCTATGTTGATTTGACAAAACATGTGAACGAACTGAATTTGAGATTGCAAGGAGAAAACCAGCATCTTCCTGATTTATACACTAATATCAAATCATTCCAGAAGAAATTGATACTGTTTCAATCACAACTACGAAGTAAATGTTTTTCACATTTTAAAACATGTGAAATATTCAGCCACACCACTGAGACTGAGTTTCCAATCGATTTTACAATCGAAACTTTGAGTGCTTTGAAAATAAATTTTGATACTCGTTTCTCGGACTTTGATGTCATTGCGAATCAAATTAAGATTTTTCAGAATCCTTTTGATACTGACATTGAAATCCTAGCCCCGGAACTTCAAATGGAAATGATTGATCTACAGTGCAGCGATATAATTAAGAACAAATATCAAAACTCATCTTTGTTGGAATTTTACAAGAGTCTTCCACTGACACAATTTGATAATTTGCATAAATTTGCTCGTGGGCTGTTTTCTGTTTTTGGTACTACTTATTTGTGTGAGAAGACCTTCTCAAAAATGAAGTACATAAAAAATGTTTACAGATAAAAATTAACTGATGAGCATCTTAAATCTCTTTTAATAATTGGTACAAGTAAAATTAGTCCACAGCTACAAACTATTGTCAGTGGAAAATCTCAATTACATAAATCTAATTAGTATTTCATATGTCATTATGCTTGTTATAAGTTATGTTTTTATTTAAAATGTTAGTTGGATTCATTTCAATAATTTGTTAGTTATTATGTACTGAAGTTAAATTTTCTGCAAATTATACATGTCTTTACTCATTACAATTCTGTGTTTCTTTATCCAACTTATCACAAAAACAATAACAATAAGCCTACAACAATGTTATGAGTAGTTAGCCCATGACCATATCAATGTAGATGTCATATTAATAATTATTCAACATAAAATTAGAATACTTCAGTAAACTAAATTTAATTTGCTATAAAAAATATGTTCTCTAAAAGGAGTTTTCAAGTATGCTAGCTCTCCGCGGGCTGGACAAAATCTGTCCGCGGGCCGGATGTGGCCCTCGGGCCGTAGTTTGGAGACCCCTGCTTTAGAATAACAGCAGTATATATTCTTTCATTAATTCAAAAAGCAACGTAAATCCCATTCTCAATTCATCAAAAATTTCTCAGAATTCAACATTCACTTGATGTTTGGTAAGTTGAATATATTTGGCAATTATCTATAACATTCTATAATATAAAATAGGGATGCTAATTAAAGTTAGGTGATTAGTTGAAATCCAACCGTCTTTGTTTTATACAAAGCTCTAATAATGCTTGCTATCTAAATGATACGTGTTAAAGCCTCTAATTGCTTTACAGAACACAAAAAAGGAGAACAGATCATCATCCCTCCAACATCCTAACGTAGTTCTCTCTTTAATGTATAATAACAGAATCAACTACTAACTCTATCAAATACTAAATCTTTTTACTGGGTGAGTGAATATTAACTTCGCACTTTTCCGCTACTCGAGGGCTCTTGGTGACGGTCCTCGTAAATTTGAACCATGGTCAAATGACGAGGACGATACATGAGTTGGCACAACCGGAGGACGTTTGAGCTTCGACAGATTTAACAAACCTCGTCCCCCTTCACGGCGAATCTTCATCGGTACTAGGTTTGTATTAATGACACGCCTTCCACGAGTCTTTTACCTTGACCTAAATTTGGTTAAGCTGGTAAGCATGGTCAAACTCGTGGCTGGGATTATTGAGCCATGGGTTTGAGTTCTGATACCAGTGAAAACCCTCGTGTAAGCATGAGATGCACGTTCTATTTTAATCCAAAGCCCACAGGTTGATATGTGAGATTTAGGGAAAGTGTGCGGCCGTGTAAAATATCTTCCGTATACTTGACCTTGGTTCAAAATTACTAGGTGCATCGCCAATTTCCCTTGGGCTGCTTCAGAACGAGATATTAAGTAAAGCTCCCAACTAAAAGTCTAAGAGTTAGTAAATTTATGATGAAGAGTCTTCGTACTTATGTTATAGCAATGTAAATATATCTAAACTCTTATTTTCTAAAATTTACCTTAAAATAATTGATCCATTATTATCATAGGTTGATAACACAAATTAAATGCGCCAGAAAAGAAACAGGATCACACATGTCGCTACTTTTTATTTTCAACCTTTCAGAAACTTAAAATCCAATTACATTTCCCCCTCATTACTTTCGGTGGTATATTTACATTTCTCTTCTTAATATAAAGCAAATATTGAGCAGAAAAATATTGTGCTGTGTAAGAGATTTAAATCCAATTTAGTGTCCTTTTTATTTTTGAAAATATTTAAGCAAGGATATTGGAAAGAATTTATATCAAGCTGCAAGGAATCGCCCCTAGTTTAATTTAAATTTTTAAAAAAATGCAAATTATCTAAATATTAGTTTTTAAATATATTTGAAAGCACAATTTCTTTTTAATAAAATCTTTTAGAAAAGTAAAAAAGTACAGTACTCAGAGTTTATATAGTAAATTTAAATCAAAGGCAAAATTAAAAATTGTTCATTTAGATCGTCTTAAGATAATTTGTGTAAAATATTTAATTAATCTATGATAAAGGTTAATATTTCAAAATATTTTGTCGAAATATTTAAAGACATATTTGAGTTCTTTATTGATTTTTCAAGTGTTTAATTTATTTAAATTCCAATTTCGATGATAACCTTAAAAAAAAACTGCTTGATTAATTTTGGGAGAGTGAGTGTGTGTTGTTGTTACCTATGCCACCTGATAGACAGTACCATCAGACCAAGGTCCAAGTGCTGGCGCGTGTCGTTAGCATTAGCTATGAGCACCCTGCAGGTGATGGATTTTACTGGGTTTCACTCCAATTTTGAGGGAAAACACACTGGTAGTGGCCAGGAGCCTCTCACTTCTCTTCCCCTTTCACCAACCTCACGAGAGAATGTAACACTATTCTGCTACACGATGGCTTCTGGCGATGGACCTCGCGTTTTGAACCGCGGTCAACGAGGACGACATTTGTACTGGCATTCCCTCTCTTCTAACTTCCGCACCCAATCAACGATAGAATGTTTTAGCCAAGGTAGATTTAACGTGCATGCCCCCCCCCACAACATGGTGGGTCATCAGTGTTACCATGCTCGAACTCATGTCACGCTGATCAAAAGTCCGTCATCTTGACCACGGCCACAGTTTCGAGAAAGAATAAGAGTTTCTAAACAACTCATTATGAAGCCTCTCGGGGGCTATTGGCAACGGACATCGTAATTTTTATCTAAGATGAAGTGACGAGGGCGACAACAGAGCAGGCACCATCTCTCTTAAATGCCGCACCACACCAACGGGAGGACGTTCGAGTTTGACAGAATTAACATGTAATGTTGAGCTGAATCACGGTGGGTCTTGCAAGACGTATTGATTTTAAAGCAATTTATTTTGTTGAAAATGATGTTGAATTGTTTTATTAATTCCTCCCCTGGCATTACATGTTCTTTTTACTAAGCATTTCTTTAGTGAGGTACGAGGATTCACAGTAAAATAGGAATTGCAAGTGCTTTATCTGTAAAAATTTTTCTGGCAATTTCACTTTTTTTTACTCATGTATTAATTTACTCATGTAAAAATTACTCATATATTATTAAAAAGAAAATACTTGATAATTTTTATAATGATAATTATAGTGTTAATTATAAATTAATAGTTTTAATAATAATAATTATCAATAAATAATTTTAATAATGATATTTTTTTTGATTTTTCAGAAATAAAATGAACCTGGAAGAGATTAATTTATAGCATGAATAATACCACCCTGATTTATTTCACACAAAAAAAAATCGTGCAAATATGGGTTACAGAGAAGAAAATGTTATGCACCTACAAAAATATAACCAATGCCATTGAGAACCAGATGGTTTGTGGACATTAAGTGACTAAAGCTCTAATATTTTACTTACTATGGAATGAAATATTGGAGATTAATAAATATCTTAGGTGCGTGGTTGGGAAAGGAATTTCGATACTAGAGTTGTAGTCTCAATCTTATCATTTGATTTATATAAACTAAACAGTATATATTGTATTTCTACTGCATCATGAATTTAAAAAAACTTTGTATATATCTCTGTTTTCTAATTACATTATTAGAAGGATCTGAATACTTTATATATATTTTTTCTTAGATTTAAGCTATTAATTTTGCTTCCTCCTCCACATTTTGAATAGGAAAAAAACTGATACGTTTTCCAGATAAAAAAGAGGCTTTTATTGTTTCAGTACAAAATAAGATAAAATTTCAGAAGTTATAAATAATCAACTTGCTTGCATCGCAATTCACGAAAGTTTCATTAGATTATTGAAAAACTCTTGTCCAGTGTAAATGAATTTTAAAACTATTACTTTCGCCTATAAATAACATTTCACTTTGATTCTTTTTCTACATCGTAAATTTATTGAAAATTTTTATTTTAACTCATGTTGAATACATATAAATATGTTTTAGTCCATGATTTTGTTTATTTAATAAGACCTTCTTGTTTGTTTTGTGATACTTATTATCTTGTTCTCAAAATGCTTCAGAATATATCTAAGAAATTGGATCAAATATTAAAAAATAAAACTGCTTCCATCCTTAAAATTGCTTGCTAAATTTTTTCCTCTGCTTTGAAATACCTAGGATGTTATTTTCTCACAAGAACTACAAAACTCAAAATAAAATCTAAAATATTCTTTTAATCCACTGTACTCTCTTGTAGGCTAATAATTAACATGAAAGGGTTTATTAACTATATATTATAAGTTTACATAAAATTTTTTGTTATTTAATTGATTCATTATTGCAAAAGAGAAGCTAAAAATAATTACGAGCAAAGCTTATAAATTTTGCAAAATGTCGGGTAGCTATTGGAGATCATTGGCCGAGTGTTGATTGTTGGAAAAATATTTTCAAATGGGCCGGGGGGAGCCTAGTGGTTAGAGCATTGGACTTTAGACCGGAAGACCTGGGTTCGATGCCCGATGCCACCAAATGCTCGCCGAGTACAAAACGGAGAACGTGCTCGTTAAATCTGTGGGTCCGAACGGTGTCGCCATCTATCGTGTCGCGTGAGCAAAATCGCACTGGCACCTTGTTTGGGGGCTCAAAGCTTAGGCTAAACGGCAGGCGTAAAATTCTAGCTCTTAGCCGCGATGAATTTCGTGGACCTTGATCTGATGTTACTGTCGATCAGGTGGCATAAGCAACAACAACATATTTTCAATTGAAAATCACCACGTAACATTAAAATTTCAATACTCTCAATTCATAACAGTCACATGATAACTGTAATCATGTGTTTTCAGATTCAAAGCTGATCTTGTGTTTGTGTATGTGGTTCGTCTTCTTGTACTTGTGAAATCCAGACAAGTTTCACACAGAATTATTCAGTAAACATGGGCAAGTATTACGATTCTTTAACAAATTCTTAAATATAATATATATTATACAACTCTTTGAATTAAGTGCCTTTTCTGAACCCGCATTTTTGTTATTATTGCTAACTACTATGTACTTTTTAAAATAAAGTTTCTGCAAAAATAAAAAAAATAAAAAGTCGACAGCAGAGAGACTGAAAATATAGAACTGAATTTATATCATATGACTATAACACCATATGAATTTAGTCCATTCTGTTTTTGCATAAAAATATACTTTTTAGCAAATCGGATAAGAGCGCAAATCTTAAATGGATATTTTAGCGAAAAAAATGATAGTGTACATCTGAAATAAATTCTGACAAATTTATGAGTAAAATTTGTCTAAGTTACCGTAAAATCAGGCGTATATAACGCGCATTTTTAACAACAAAAATTAGATCGAAATTTACGGGTGTGGTTTATACGCCGGGTATAAAAAGAAAAAAGAAGCATAACAAAATTAAGGCTTTTACATATGTCGAAATACTGTTTATTTAAAAAAAAATGCCATACCTTATGATCTTAAAGGGTTATATTTCTAGAGGTATATTGTTTTTTTAAAAGTCTAGCATAATATCTCGAACAAATGACGTCAAATCACAAAAGTAATGCATAATTGCGGTCCAGGTTTCACCGTAAAAAAGGGGGTGCGCGTTATATGGCAAATGTACCAAAAAATTTAAAAAATGCAGTTTGAATGTATAAATGCGCGTTGTTCGCCGACGTGCATTATACGCCAGATTTTACTATAATTTCACTTCATTTCAATATTACGTTAAAAACATTTCAAAAATATTTGTATTGTTTAAATTTTTTGTACCCAATAGATTTCTCTGCTTCCTTGCACTGTCTCTAAAATTTAAAGTTTTATTAATATACTAAATTTCCTCACATTATATATCTCTTGCTATTAAATGTTATATCACATTTGAAATAACATATGCATTAAAATATGTTACAAATTGATTTAATGCTTTTTGAAAATTGTAATATTGTGTTTCATCACGAAAGGAATCGATATGTACCCGCATTTTTCTATGTTTCAATTATAAAGGGATACATTCAATTGAATGAATAGAAGAGGTGATTTAAAACATACTCTTTGTAAGTAATACATTATTATATAATTCGAACAAAGCCTGGATGAAGTTCTTTTCAGAGAGCGTTTGTTCTTTGATAATTACATGCCGTGAAGCAAACTGATTAGGAAGAATTTACATTCAAAGAAATTCTTTGTAACTGCATTTTAACTGTATTTTTCTGAGAAAACAAGATTGAATAACTAACTAAATATTTCAAAATAACAAAGACAACCTATTTTGGCAGCATTAATGTAAATAAAGCGATTAACAATGATTATACAAATGTGCAATATAAAGTTAGACTTAACATTGAGTTTCAGATCTCTCTCTGTTCAGCTACAAATGAATTATTTTGCTTAAAACGGGGACTTTCTCCTGTACTATTGAGCATTGTTTAGTATAATTCTTTTCAGTTGAGTTTTATTATGCCATATTAAAACGAACTTTAGGTTAAATACAAGCGGAATTGGGCGACATTAAAAGTGGTTCTTATTCGCTATACAAATAAAATGAAGTGGTATTAACCCATTTTTCGTTAAATCATATATTTCTCTCTCTCTAATTGCATTACAAGAAAAACATTTTTGAGATTAATTTATTCAGAAAGGATATGAATATCATCAAATCTTTCATTTATTTTCTTAAGGCGAAATTATGCATAATGTATATTATGTTGGTAAGTTTTCAAAAGTTATTTGTAAATAATGGGCTTACGGAAATAGTGAGATATTTATCCAGTTACCCACTTTCCTTGCTGTTGAATAGGGTATTTGACTTTAGCAAGAATAACTATTCATTTGACTTTAGTTTTGCTTGCAAGTGTGTATACAAACTTAAGTAACAAGTATAATGAATTGCGACAAAATTAATTTATTAACATTAGGGTTAGTACCCGTTCTTCGCATAAAAGTAAATATTTAACATAAAACTGAGTTACTTACTTTGAGACAGTTAAATTTTAACGGTCAGTATAAAAATTTCTAAAAATATTGCAAATGATTGCAAACAAAAGTTTAGAGATATCGTCAGGCTTTAGTCAATGAGAGTATCATGTCCCAAAAATGAAAAAAAAAAGTTCATTGATTATGTAATTCAAAATATGCAAGAAATACTTTCAGATAGAACTTTTATCAAAAGGAAAAATGTCCCTTGTGTATTTATGTCCTCATAAATCTATAGCATTTGTAAACTCTTGAACATTTAAAATAATGATTTGATTTCGAATATAAGAGATATTCCTGGCATCAAGTGTCTCTTATACGCTGATGATTTGGTCTTTTGGACACTTTCTAAAAAAGAAAATCCAGTGAGAAGCATAGAGACTAAACTATCTGCCACTATGAACGCTTTAAATGCTTGGTGTACTACTAATAATTTAGAAGCGAACTTAAATACATCATACTGCTTGACTTTCTCACTAATGTATCAAACTTTGGATCTTCAGCTGGTATTTAAAAGTACCCAATTCCCACTGTGCGATAAATTTAAATATCTGGGAGTGAAGTTTGACCGCAAACTAACATGGAAGCCCTATGCAGAGGAAATTTTCAACCTTTGCACGAAGAGAATTAGTGCTCCCAAACGCTTTGCTGGGGCATAATGGTGCTGGACAAACCTTTCTCCAAACATATCGAATGTTAATTCTCTAACTTTTTATTAACTACTGTGAACCACTTGTTGTGGCTGGAAGAAACGAACCCGATACTCTAGAAAAAATTCAAAATCAGTCCTTTACGTATTTTTGCTGGGGTTGTAAAGACCACCTCGCAGACGCCATGCTTAAGTCGGATGGTGATAATCCCTTAAGGACAGTAATTCTCAAAAGGTAATGCCTTAATTCTTTGGAAAGAGCTATGTTGAGTACCTGAATATTTTTTCACTCTGGAATGAAATTAATCAGGACCTGGCTAGAAATCTCAAGACGCACATGGGCTTTCTACAGAGAGTTTTTCACTTAAAAAGACACTTGGCTTAAATCATGAACCAAAATTACTCTTTCCACCACAAAATATTACAAATTTGAAACTTTTCTGGTTTAATCTTGATATGGTTTAAAAGCTAACGAAAGAATTACGGACCCCTCTATTTTGAGAGCTCTCTTCCATCTTTCTCTAAAAATATTAAATATTCTTTACCCTGAATATTAAATATTTACATTTTTCCAATTTAACCTTCTTGTCTGATAGCCCTAATGCAAGTGCCGGAGTTTTCTTAGAAATGTTTTCCATTCTACGTCAATATGGGATGAGCTATTACGTTTGACGGTGGAAGTGCTGCGACTCGCACCGTTCAGTCCCACTTGCAGTGCCACTTGGAAAAATTCCCAAGATCTGTTATCCTCAGTGATTGCAGAGCTGCTCTGTTGGCTTTAGTTTCTGATAAAAATCCCATTAAACATGACATGTTGATTGTCGTCATCATCTTAAAAACCTGGCATCACTTGAGAAAACTATAGCCCTCCAGTAGGTTCCTGCCCATTGTAGAGATACGAGTAACGAGAAAAAAACCAATTTTCTGGCTAAAAAGGGTGTTTTATCCATTTACAAAATTTCTCATCCTGTTCCATTTCATTCTATTAAAACCCTCATTAAAATATCTGTCAAAGCCAGTCCTCAGAAAAACTTCTATTGCATTGCTTCGCATAAGTCTTGGAAGAATACTATCCCGAATTGGTAACGGCCCAAAGCCCAGAGTGTTTGCTAAATTCCGCATAGAAATCGAGTAAAATGTATTGCTTTGCGACTGTATTTCTAAATGTTTAGGATAAATTATTCTGGGTTAAGCCAACGTTCAAATGAAATTTCTAACAGAAAGCAAATTGGAAAAATAAACTTTTGAACTTTAAAGATACGGAAACCGCTAATGAGAAATTTACCGTATTATAGTGCGGAAAACTCTCGATTCCGCATTTTAATAGAGCAAATTTGTTAACCTGCAGATTAGCTAGGTTATACGCACATTAACCACTTTGAGCTTTGACGGTAACATATACAGTATAATACATTCCTAAATGAAAAAATTTAATTTTTTTTAAAAAAATTAGAAATTGACATTATTTAGCCCCATTTCCAAAAAAATTCAAAAATTATATTTTTAGTTTACATTGCTGAAAAAAACAAGTTATTGAAGAATTAGATCACCCAGATGAATTAAATATCGTAACCCTATGCTCGATTTGTTCGAGAGCTCAACTGCAGACTGTACAAAATATCAATTTGTCTATGGTACTCTTTGTACTTATTTAACATCAGATAGAGCTTGAATTGAATAAATCCAAGAATGAAAAATTTGGTAGTGGGGGCCGCCACTATATTGTCTCACTTATGAATTGTGAAATGACTTTCACACTTGGGGACTTGCCGGGTCTGCAAAGGCTTAGCTGCCCAAATGCATCCCGTTGAAAGAAACAAAAAGTATATTCTCATTAATTACCAAATATGGGATTAATTAGATTGACGATTTCTTCTCTCAAAATTGGGGAGGAACGGTGCCGAATCGTACTGTCACCTGTATGGGTCTCAAAGCTATGGTTAAGGACACGCGTTCATCTAGCTATTTGTCACGATGAATTCCATGAACCTCGATCATATACCCTCTGACAGGTGGCATTAGTAGCTACAAAAATACATCAGATTGATACATTTTATTTTATAACTATAGATCCTATCATTTTCTTGTAATAGCTCTATATTAAATAAAAAAGCGTTAAAAATTCTACTTAGTAGTATTCTAAATTACAATTGAAAGCATTTAAAAATGAATTTTTATTCTTAATTAAAAATGTTTGTTAAAAAATTATTCTTAACCATTTTTACAGCTTCACGTTTCAAACTAATTATCCTATTTTAAATACTATTTAGTGTGGAAACATTCAATGATCAAGCATTGCAATAACTACTGTATATAGAGTAAACAAATAATTTTTGCTTCAATATTTAAGCTTTATTTAGAGCTGATTATTTAAATATATTTACTGGCAATGTATAATTCTAGAATATTACAATTAAAAAATAATTCAAAAGCATTCACACGCGCATTCATGCATCCTGTTTGCTATGCCATCATGGCACAATAGAATATGCCTGAATCAAATAAATATTCCAATAGGAGATACAAATTCTTGTTCTTTCTAAAGTATCCCAATTCTAATCTCCAAGCAAACACACCCAAGCTATTTAGTTCACATGTTCAGCTTGAGTGAATCTTTCAAAAGCTGATGCTAATTTTTTTTTTTTAAATCTTATGAAAAAAAAATTTCATGATGGTATATCATTATTATAATACTAAATCAAACGTAATATGATATAATCCCTTAGTAACAAATGTGTAATTTACTAGTTAATTTTATTTTTTGTAACAATATTAAAACATTAATTCACAACAGTTAGACGTATTTTATAAGTTATTTGAGATAAATTAGAAAAACGGGTACTTAAAATCCTTTTTCTAAAAAGTACCGTATGATTGTAGAAATTATTAACGTGTAATTATCCACAAAATTCCGAAGAGTAATAACATTCATTACAACTCTAAACTTAATAGCCCTTAACTATTCAACTAACAAGTCAGTGATATATTTAACTAAGTATTAGATATACAGTGATTTGACGTTGAGATAATAAAATATAACATATTTATTGAAGTATTGAAGTTCTCTATAAAATGTCCTTAAGGCATATAAGGTATTAAATAATTTTCTACAGTGAAATGTTAAATAATGATTTGTAAAACTACAGATGTCTCAATTTTACTATAAAAGTGTCGAGTAGATTTTAAATATTTAGAAATATAATAAATACCGTACATTTATTTCAAGAAAATAATTATAATTGCCTTAGAAGGTTAATTTCGAATTTAAATTCAGAAATATGTAGCGCAAGAGTAATATTTGTATAAAATAAAATTTTTTCGTTATACAAAAATACAACAATTGCAAACCACCAAGTTTTTTAAATCTGTAACGCTTTCGTAATTTCCGTTGTAAGTAGATTTCCACAAAACTCGTTCTTAGCATATTTCTACTGGACAATATAGAAAAAGAAAAGAAAAAAAAACTTTACCAAATTTTAGAACTGTAAACATCTAATTATTATCTGAACCGATCCGTATCCTTAACAACCCTATTTGCGGTTACATTTTGACAAAATCCATTTTTACTCGATCTCCGCTCAACAAAAGAAACTTTCGAACCTTATTTCAAGACTATAGGTCTAATTGCTCGACAATTTTTTGTATCTATAACATCCACATAAGCCCACAAAACATTTTTTAGTGCAGAAAAAAAATGTTTGCCTAATTCCAAGTTAGTCTTACAGTTCACAGACGGATTTGTTTATTTCTAACAATCCCTTAATTCCTCTCAACGTCCCTTTACAATTCGATTTTCCCAACTTGAAACTTTAATTATATTTGGTTCTGTTTTGTTTCTCACGCGTAAATATTTATACTTATTTTAGATCACTTAAGCTAGTAAATTATATATATATATATATTATAGTCTATACAAATAAATAAAATTAAAGTGTCTGTTTGTAATTTCAAATTAGCAGCTTTTTACTTAATGCACTAAAAGTATATACGGTACTCATAACAAAAAACCAATTTTTAAAATTTTTGTCTGTCTGTCTGTCTGTCTGTCTGTCTGTCTGTCTGTCTGTCTGTTTGTTCCGGCTAATCTCGGAAACGGCTGGTGCGATTTTAAAAATTCTTTCACTAATGGAAAGCTACATTAACGGGGAGTAACATAGGCTATATTTTATTCCCGTATTCTTACGGGAACGGAAACTATACGGGTGAACGTGAAACTGAATGCCAAGATGAACGCCAAATTGAACGCCAAGCTGAGCTAATGAAGTCGTTGTTTTGGTTACTGGCGGCCGATGCTCTTCATGAGACATAATAGTGTTACGCGCACATCATAATTCGCTGACACGTGCCATAATTTTTTTTTATGATAGTTATCTCACTGTTCAGTTAAGTAGAGCATCGGCTGTTTCGGATGCACTTTTAAAAATAATAAATCAAGGCTTCATAAGCAAAAAGCAATGCAAGAAACAAAAAATTGACAAGTTTTAATCCTTTCTCTTTTTTTTATTTACGTTTTTAGTCACATTTAAACAATAGTTATTATTTGCTTAATATTTATATTGTAATCGAAGAATAATAATTTTCAAGGTATCTTTCATTTTTCTACCTCTCTGTTTTTCTTAATTCAAATTGTTCTTAATTTCTTAATTGTGAGTTTTTTTTTCATTCGTTATATTTAAGCTGTTTTAAACTTTAACAGCTGAACTTTAAGTATAATAATTAGAAATCAATGTTAAACATTGTAAGGTTTTTATTCATGAAAATATTTCAGATTTTGATAAATTACTCTTAGGTTATTTTATTTAGTTAACTGCGTAGGTAGTTGTTTCTAAAATAATTCAAATTGTTCTTAATTTCTTAATTGTGAGTTTTTTTAATTCGTTATATTTAAGCTGTTTTAAACTTTAACAGCTGAAATTTAAGTATAATAATTAGAAATTGATGTTAAACATTGTTAGGTTTTTATTCATGAAAATATTTCAGATTTTGATAAAAAACATAGCATTTATGATGATGTTCACAATCTCAATATAAAATAAGATTCGTGGTTGTGTGAAAGATCCATTTTAGCACCTATAAACGACCAGGTTACTGCGCTTAATCAGCGCATGTTAAATAAGCTTCCTGGTGAATCACAAACATACCTTTCCATCAATACAGTTTGCAATCCGGATGAAACGGTTAGTTATCCAACAGAATTCTTAAACAGTATAATTGTGCCTGGTCTACCTCCTCACAAGCTAGGACTTAAGATTGGCGTTCCCATCATACTACTCCGTAATTTAAACCCACCAAAACTTTGCAATGGTACTAGGTTGCGAGTAGTGTCATTGCAAAGAAACGTTATAGAAGGTCGTATAATATCCGGATGCGGAAAAGGTAACATAGTACTTATACCACGAATTCCCATAATACCATCGAATTTCCCGTTTGAATTCAAAAGACTACAATTCCCTGTAAGTGTCAGCTTTGCTATGACAATTAACAAGTCACAAGGGGGCAAACATTAAGCAAAGTTGACATAGATTTAACTAAGAGTTGCTTTTCACATGGCCAACTATACGTGGCATGTTCACGTGCGAGGAATGCCACTGGCGTTTTTGTTTTAGCTCAAGAAAATCGTACACCAAATATTGTATATAAAGAGATTTTTCAATAAATTTAATACTGTATCTAGAGAGGATGTTCAATAAATTTATACGAAAAAAACCACACACAAATTAACAAAAAACAAAGAAAATAAAAAAAAAACAATAAACACCAAAAAGCAGAAAGAACATAAAAATATAAAAACAAAACATTGATTCACAAAGTAAAAAAAGGACATTAAACTCTCTCTCTCTATATATATATATTTAGCGTGTATGTATTTCTTAACGTGGAATACAGAATTATTAAGTTTTCATAAGATCTGTGAATTGAACAAAACACTTTTTTGTAAATTTCTACGTGAACGAAGTCGCGGGTAACAGCTAGTATATTATAAAATAACAAATCTACTGAGTTTTTTTACCTTTATCTCTACTTTGAATTTTTTTGTATGGTAGGAGGGGAGGGGAAATGAAAGTTACGGATGAACATTGGGTTGCAAATATTGAAAGCTTGAGAAGCACTATGCTAAGTGAAGAAATTTTAGTTTTTACTAAGCAACATGATAAATGTTGTCATGCAGAGATTGGAAATTTTTTTTCGCATGAATTTTTTTTCTGAGTTTCCGCTGCTCCCCCCCCCTCCCCCTCCCTAGTGGGAATACGCATCAGCACATTTTTTAAAATGGTTACATTAATAAGTTAGCTTTGCACACATCAAAGAAAATTAAATTGTACTATATAAAAATAAACAAATATGTTTAATAAAATAAGGGCAATTTATTCACACACAATTTGTTTATTGGGCTGATTTCATATCCATAACTGTAAGAACATTTAATTTCCGAATCAGTCTAGTAAGAAAATGTACTCTTTTACATTTTTCTTCATTTCTTTAAATCAGATTACTCGTGAAAGTACAGGAGTGAAAGACTGGCTGTCTTGGCATACCACTATTTTCCCACTCTCAATGTAGTGAGTTTGAAGGTCATTCAAGTTTGAATCTCGAATCCATTCCAGCTTTATCACACAAGGTACTAGATTGCAAACTATATTTACTTTCAACTCCTGATTATCTGTAAATTTCTGTCACCTGTACAGAATGCAGGCATTTCTTTCAATAGTCAACGTAGTTAAATTGAGATTTTTTCAAGCATTAACGTGTATGTTTATGTTTTAATAGGTAACTGAAAAACTCGCAACTTTCGAATCAATAGTTTCATTTATACGCATAGAAATAAACATTTTTTAAATGAACAATATAAAAAAATGTGTATGGAACTTCAACGAGAGGTATGCGTTTACAAAGAGTTTATGATTGCTTCCATTTATTGTTTCTTAGAACAGATTGGTACCGGGAATCGCAAGCCGTAAAAAGTTCTTTGTTCCCAATCGAGATCCCTATTTAGTTTAGTTTTAGACAGTTTATTTAAAATAATATGTTTTACGTAAGTAATTTCAATCAAAATTATGATTTCCTTTTCTTCAGCATATTCGTTTTTAACCTTTTCGCCATGACTGTGTCGTATATGCACCAATCTCAAACCCCGTCATCAGGTGGTAAGCAGTTCAATGCAACTTTACTTGAGGGCCCTTAGTCCTGTAGATCAGGAACAAAACGCGATTTACCAGAGCATCACCTAGATGCTGGTGACATTTGGGCTGGATACATATGTGATACATCTGTCTCTAAAATGTTTTCCGTTTATCAGTACATTGTCACGAAAAGGTTAATCAATGCACAATCAGATGTTTTTTAAGCTTTCCAAACACATTGAAATCACAAAATTCTAGATCAGTATTGTGTGCAGCAGGCTCCCCGGTTGACCACGTGAAAAAATTTTTTAAAGAAGATTCTACGTTTGACATGCTTTATGATATGGGGCATTGTCGGACAAGTTAATTCTTTCACTCAAATGAGCACGTCTCATATTTTTCACAATTTTGCACACAGCCGTAAGTGATTCACTGTAAAATGCAGCAACGCTGATTTAGCCCTACATCTTAAACTTGTCATAAATAAGTCATCCGCATGTGAAAAAAAAGTCATGACTTATCATCTGATAGGAAAGTTATAAATTTTGTTCTCACTAGCGATGAACATCGAATTGCATCCAAATCAGAAAAAAAATTGCCTTTTTGATTGGGTGCGCGTGCCATTACATCGCATGACAGGTTTCAATTTCTTCTCTCCAGTAGTCAGTTTACACGATCTTTTACATTAGACGTCTTGCGTGTTGTTCGTTAAAATGGATAAACTTGACTATCGTATTGTCATAAAATGTTTCATTTTGGATGGAAGAAAATTCATTCGAAGTTGACAAAAGTTTAAGGGGACTCCTTTGTTTTCATGTCAACCGTTAAAAAGAGGGCAGCTGAATTTGAAGGTGGTCACACGACCCTCAAAAATGACCCACCTTCAGTCGGCCAAAAACTGCACCCCCACAGGAAACCATCCAAAAAATGCATGGTATGGTATTGTACGATAGATGAGGGAAGGGGAGTGAGATAGCTGAGACTTTGGAGATATCGTTAACCAGAAAGGTTTGGGAGAACGGTTCACCATCGAAGAAAGGTTGTGAAAAGCATTAGAGGTATGAAAGCTCCATGCAAGAAGGGCGCAACAATTGCTGAAAGCTGATCAAAATAAAATGTGCTAACGATTTTCTCAGCAATGTTTTAACTGATTCAGTAGGGATCCGACAGTTTTTGTGCATAAATTGTACTGAAAATAGGACTCTTTTTTTATTGTCAAGCCTAGAACTTTTTACCTTAGCCTCGTATATTTCAGTACAATGTTTTACCTAAAAATGTTTTACATTTCTTTAAAAACTATGAACTACGGAAGATATTTTTATTTCTCTGGCTCAATGTGTAAAAACAACCTTTGTGGCTCTACTAATCCCTTCGGGACTCTTTTAGAAAAATATTTTTTTCAACCAGCTTTTGCCGAGTGAAGGAAGCGTGATTATGCAAATTAAGTATATTACATAAATTCTGTATTCGTGAGTTAGCAAAGGGTTGGCAAGGAGTTGGTGAGTTAGTTGGTTAGTTGAAGAGTGAAGGATCGTGGAATTATTAAGTGCATTTGGAGTTCATCAATAGGAGTTTACTGAGGGTGGATCAATCGATGTGATTAAATACAAAGATCCCCTTCAAGGTTCAAGTGTAGGACTCAACTTCATAAAAGTACAGGTATCGTGATCCTTATTTAAATAGAAGTTAGCTTATTAGAGCGTGTTTATATTAAGCGTGTTTAAGCTATCGTAAAATCAGTTGAGGGTCCGTAATATTATCCCCAGGCTAACGAATCTCACCTTCGCGCTCTGCTTGCTGATCATTATTCTTAATTAAATTGTTATTGTGATTGACTGATATTTTGGTAACAACAAAATAATTAGTGTGAATCATGTCTGTTGATTATTCAGTTTTTTCCTCACACCTAGCCGGGTCTGTGGGTAGACAAGGGGTTTCAGACGGAAGCAGGAACCGACAGACATTACAAATGTATATATTAATAACCATAATTGATTTTGGTTGTTATTGCATACAGAAGTCATTTAAACACTCTTTATTAAAATTAAGCTTGTCCCCTAAAATAAGAAATATGTTTTTGTCACTTTTGTTGGAACTTTAAGTATTTATCTTGTCCCAAATAACGAGTGATATGGAACTCATTTATGCAACTAAGTAAACATTACTAGAAATTACTTCCAAGTATTCAATCCAGTGGTGGAATTTTTACTAATAAATTGGAATTTTAAAGCTTTAGAAATAATTGTAATATTTCTAAAATAATTGAAATAATCCGTTGGTGCTTAAAGTGCGTCCGTTGGAATTTGGAGAGGGGCCACAGCTCAAGTGTAGTCCTTGTCATTTGACCATGGTTCAAAATTACGAGATCCGTCGCCAATAGCCCTCGTCTTACTTAGTAATGAGATGTTGTGACGGATCTATACGCGTCTATGATTAACCCCTTGGGGACTCTTCTGGTGAAATATTTTTGCCAATCAACTTTCACCGAAGGAAGAAAACGAGATTATGCAAATTAAGTATATTATATAAATTCTGTGTTCGCGAGATTTGGAGTTAGTTGGTGAGAGGAGGATCGTGAATTTACTAAGTTCAAATCTAAATTTGTAAAAGTATCAATTGAAGAATTCCAAGAGAGGGATTACTCAGAGGTGATCGAATCCAGTTAAGGATTACCGTTCAAGGTCTCAACAGTAGGACTTGACAAGAGTACAGATATCGTGATCCATATTTAAATATAAGTTTAGCTTATTAGAGCGTGGCGGAGTTGATATTGAGCATGTATAAGTTATCACGGAATCAGTTGAGGGTCCGTGTTATTATCCCCAGGCTAACGAGTCTCACCTTCACGCTCTGCATACTGATCATCGTTCTTAATTGGATTATTATTGTGCCTGCTTGATATTTTGTGACAATAAAACAATTAGAGTGAATCATGCCGACTGATTGTTCAGTTCTTCCCACACATCTAGCCGGGTCCGAGAGTAGACAAGGGGGATTAGGGGGAACCGTCAAGCATTACAATATTAATGAACATTCCCACTCAATGGAATGGGTAGAGCATTAGAAGTTATGTATAACCATCTACTTATTACGCCATCATGATATGCATCATTATTAATGAAATTCTTTAAGTTGTAATTTACAAATTGCTCGTGATACATATTATAGATGAAAAGAATTTAAATTGAATTTTTAAGGAAGAAATTCACTTGCAATATAAATGAATGATGACATAATTTACCGGTATACGAAAATTTTTCAAAAACAAATATATATAAATAAAAATATCCTACTAATATAAAATATCCATATAACTTTTACTAAAAAAAGTTTAATTCCTGAAGAATATGCATAACCAAAAAAAAATAATAATAATAAACTACCCAATTTATCTAAAATTCTCTCATTTGTGTTATAATCCTTATATAAGCCT
Organism: Trichonephila clavata; assembly: GCA_019973975.1. NCBI lineage: Eukaryota > Metazoa > Arthropoda > Arachnida > Araneae > Nephilidae > Trichonephila > Trichonephila clavata. The sequence continues at coordinate 110,521 of BMAO01027839.1, forward strand.
CTAACAACAACAACAACGATACATAAAAAAGATCCAGTCAAAAGGCATTGCATCCTTTTCCTACCAACGTCCAACATTCTTATCTGTAAAGAGTGTTTAAAATTCAGTGTGAATATCCCTCGGTCATTTTGCTTGTAAGAAAGGGAAAGAATCGTGAAAGGGATTTATGATTCATTACTCTAATTAAAATCATGTTTACTCAGGGAATAGCTTGTTTATATTTTGTTCGTTTTAAAACCTTTGAAACCATTCCAGTCAAATTTTCATTTTTCTGCCAAATAATTAATTAATATTAAAAGCAAATGCAGATGTTGCATTCTAATATAAGGAACTTATTTGTTGAAAATATTTTAGAAATATCATAGTAATTGTAAATTTCATTTCTTATTTTACGTGAACGTTGGATGAGAATGCATGTTTATTTCTGTAAATTTTGGATTCAGTAGAATGTAATTAAAATATTCAAAATGATAAATTTGTGGTTAAGATGTTGTTATTTTAATGAGATTTTTGCATTTTCATTGGTCTGTCTTACTGCACATTTTTCATATAAAATTAAAAATACCTCAAATTTGTATAAGCTATTACAAGTTCTTCCATAGTAGTAATTTTTAATTTAAAATATGAAATCAATGTAGAAATGCAAAAAGCTTAATAATAACATATTTTTTGTCATGAAATGAAATGTGGAATTATTATAATAAATAATCCACGAAAGAAGTCAGAGTTACTGCAGATAAAAAAATTATTCAATAGAAAGCTAGGTAATTTTGAACAATGAAGTTTTTTTTGCCAAAAAAAAAAATTCTGTAGGTCTATTTTTACATTGTGTGCAAGTAAACAAATTTTGATGAAATTCTTCAATCTAATTCATGAAATGTTACTTCAAAATTTATAATAGTATTTTATAATACGAGCTATTCCTTCAAAAGTGATTTTCAAAAGAAAGAAAAAGACTTAAAACTAAAGAATTTGCTACGAAATATACAACTGCACGTATATTCAAAATAAAACATTTTTCTTCACAGAAAAACTTATAGTAGCACAAAAAAGCATGATTGATAATGACTAATAACTAAAAAGTATCTTTGGCTGACAAAATTGTAGCATATATATGTATGGTGCCCAAAATTATTTGTTGCAATAAATAGAAATATTTACAGCTATTTTTTTAATAAAATTCAATGTTTTTGAGCGTAACTTAAGAAACAATTCGAATTATTCAGTAGTAAAACGATCGTTTTACTAAGAGAAACTGAATTGGGTACGTTTAGTTTTCTAAGGAAATCAGATGTGCATGTAGTATTGTATTTTTAAAGGAAACAACCCAGCCCTACTCATTGCAGACACATATTCATTTCAAGGATAATATAAGATGGAGAGCCGTTAATAAGTTGGTCAGTCACAGTCGGAAGTCTCTTGTTAGTCGAAAGTGTCCGGTGTGTATGGTAGCCTTGTACCATCACTAGGTTGAAAGGACAAGGTCGCTCAAAAGTTACAACACCTTTATAGAACTGGTAACGTGGTTTGAAATGCACGATGCGATTTATCCGTGGCTGCTAGGAAGCTCTCTGAAAACCTCGCTGCTGCATCTAGATTATTGATAGTGACACAAAACGTGCATAAATAGCTACCTTTTAGGGACTTTTGCGTCCGGAAATCAGTGTTGTACATTTCCCTTAGGCAGTTTCGCAAGAGATCTTGCCTATCTTGGAGCCGAGAACACCACTCACGTACAGAACATAAATGACAATGTGTATTTTTCAGTGACGAGTCTCAAATGAGCACACAAAGCGATTCTCGATGAGTTTGCATCTTGGTGGTGAATCTTGGTGGGCATCTTGGTGAGCATCCATGCATTTTAGGCGTCGATTTTATAAGAAACGCAAAGATTACTATGAATTTCGAGGAAAAGTCTTTAGCGATTCCGGATTCTCAAATCTAAAAATTAAAAGTTGTTGAGGAGAATGTAGAAATTGATCTTTCGAGTTCACACAACTAAATCAAAGTCAACAAATGGAATTAAAATCATTATTTAATAGTTTTAAAAGTCTATTCTCAGACAAACCTGGTCTTACTCATGTATTATATCATGAAATCGATACGGGGGAGAGCCTTCCCGTGGTCTCCAGACCATATAGATATGACAGGGTTAAACAAGGTATCATTGACTATCATATACATAAGATGTTACGAGAAGGCACCATCGTAGAAATTCAATCGGCGTACGCATCTCCTGTAGTTTTGTGTCGTAAAAAGAACGGATTACCCCAGGACAATCCCGAGGCTTACAGATTTGAGATGGATTATCGCAAACTTAATGCGGTAACTAAATATCCGAGATATCCTTTGCCACTCATAGAGGATTTAATTACCAATATTCCTCACACGAAAATAATGAGTACCTTGGATCTGCGCTCTGGCTATTTTCAATTAGCAGTACACCCTAGGGATGTAGCCAAAACGGCTTTTGTGACGAAGAACGGCACTTATGCGTTTTGTCCTATCGGGGGCAGCTCACAAATATTCAGAAGGCCATTGATATTATTTTGAAACCTCTGTTAGGAAAGTGTGTCTTAGTCTATATGGACGACGTTATTATCGCGTCTCCATCATTTACACATCACTTAGAACATTTAAGGGAAGTATTTAGGTTATTACAAGAAGCGGGGTTGACGTTGAAGAAAGATAAGTGTAAGTTTGGATGTGAGAAACTAAAATACTTAGGCCTCGTGATTAGTAAAGATGGCATAGCCACGGATTAATCTAAAGTTAAGGCAATACTCGAAATGAAAGCACCAAAAAATTTGAGAGAAGTATCAAAATTTCTCGGAATGGCCCAATGGTATCAAAAATTTGTTAAGTTGTACGCAGATCTCTGCGAGACACTGTATGATTTAAAAAAGAAGGGTAGGAAATTTAATTGGTCGGAAGAGGCGCAAGCTGCTTTTGAATCGATCAAACGTGCAATTACGGAAGCATCTGTGCTAAAATTACCGGGTTTTAATGTACAATTTGAGCTTTTTACAGATGCGAGTTCTATTGGGATTGGAGCGGTGCTTACGCAAAGTCAGAGACACATAGCATATGCATCCCGCACACTTAATAAGGTACCGACAGTAACCGAGTGCGAATGTTTAGCGGTGATTTGGGCTTTAAACAAGTTTCGCACCTACTTTGGTTTGTTAAATGTAAAAGTAATTACAGACCATGCAGCATTAACAAAACTCACTAATGGTAAACATTTATCAAGTCGTATGATACGATGGTCAATCAAGCTAGCCGAATTTAATGTTGAATGGGAGCATAGACCAGGGATTCAAAATGTTGTTGCAGATTTGTTGTCGCGGAACCCTGTAGAAAATTTTGAGGGTAGCAATATAACTTGTGCAGTAATTAGAGAGATTTGGTACTTTTGTCAAGGGAGCAATTGATAGCTGAACAAAAGCAGGACCCCGAGCTGTGTCATATATATCGCTACTTACAAAACCCCGATGACAGTTCAGTAAATGCGGGGCCTGTGGGAACTAGTCCCAGGATTTTAAACTTATAGAAGGAATGTTATTTTATGCGAAGTACGCATCCTCTCTCGGAGAAATGAGAGTACATATTCCAAAATCGATGCGAGGTGCGATAATGCACGAATTTCATGATAAGCCTATGGCTGGACATCTTGGAATACGGAAAACATATTTACGCGTGAAGGATGCATGTTATTTTCCATACATGCGTAAGGTGATACGCGATTATGTTTTGACATGTGAGACGTGCCAAAAATTTAACTATAAGAAAGCGTTACAGGCTGGTCATTTAATACCGATTGTAACTAGTTATCGAACGAAATAGTTCATTAGATTTATTAGGCCCTACCCAGCATCGAAACCACAAAGATATCGATATATTTGTTTAATAACGGATCATTTTACGAAGTGGTTAGAAATAATACCCCTCAGAAAGGCGTCCGCAAAAGTAATCGCCAATGCCCTGTTCGAAAATTATATTTCGCGATGTTGAGCTCCAGTTAAATTGATAAGCGACAATGGTCCCCAATTTGTATCCGAAGTTTTTGAACATTTAAGTGAGAGATTGGATATAAAGCATGTCAAAACAGTAGTGTATCGACCTCAATCAAATCGAACGGAACGTGTTAATCGCGATTTACTACAAATGATTGCTTCTTTTGTAAATTATAATCATGAATCCTGGGATAGGTTTCTGAATGAATTCGCATACGCATTAAGAACGGCAGTCCATGAAACTACGGGAAAGACCCCAGCAGAATTATTTTTGGGCAGGAAAATTATTACCCCATTTCAAAAACTTGTGATGGTCACAGATGGTACAGAATTTGTGGTTAGGAATATGGAAAAGGTGTTTGAGGAAGCTAGGCAGAATCCATTGAAAAAGCAAGAAAAGTGGGCGAAATATTACAATAAAAGGAGACGCGAAATTAACATTAAGGTGGATAATTTAGTGTTGATAGAAACTCATCCTATTAGTTCAGCCAGTAAAAAGGTGGTTACGAAGTTCTGTCTTAAGTTTGAGGGTCATTTTAGAGTTGTGAGTGTTAAAAACAATAATGTTGTAATTTGGAAGACAGGTAGAAGAACTACAGTCAATATAGATCAGGTTCGAATTTACCATCAGAGAAAAAGCGATGAAAGTTTAGTGGAAGTAGATAGTTCAATTAGTGGAGGATCCGAGTATCAGTCGAGTAGTTTTGAGGATGGTAGATATGGGTTAGATAGGTCACATAGTTCTAAGAATAATGAGTTTGGTAGAAAACAGGAAAATGGTAGAGTAGGAAATAAAAGTAATATTAGAGAGACAAAAAGGAGCGGACACCAGCTAACTAAGGGTCGGTGCAAGAGGACTTTAACTGACTCGATATCACAGGCGATCCAGAAAATAATTGTGAAAACTCAGCATTTCAGAAGAGGCAAGAGGAGATCCGAATCCCCTACAGAGGAGCCAAGGAGAAAAAAAGCACATCTACAGATACAGTTTTACAAGCCAAGGCTCCCGTCCTCCATCTCGTCGAATGTGCAATTAAAGAAGGAATACAAAGTCGACGATCGCTGCAGTAGGCAAGTTCCAGAAAGGGATCGCCAACAGAAAAGGCCCAACTTCAGGAGTTCCGAAGACGGTGGAGAAAGCTATGGGAAAGCCAGATCAAGGTCATGAATAGGTTCATTGGCAGGCCATGAAAGATTCATCCCATCTAGAAGAGATCAAGAAGGACGAGGTCACAACTACAACTTGAGGAGTCGCCGAGATTATAGACCAGACTGCCAGGAGCAAAGAGGGAGTCAACCCAGCAGATGGTCCACGTCATTGGAGGTGCAGATAGGAGACTTTAAAGAAAGAAGAGGAGCAAGATATTAGCCAGGTTGTATTGTTTCATTTATATTTTTACTGACAGGCAGTCGGTTGAATTTTTGCAAGAAGCAAGTCTCGTTTTGTTAATAATGTTGTCTAATGCAAAAGTCTCACTACGTTGAGTGAAATGACCTTTTGTATATTTAAATATGTTCTAAATTGTGGAAAGCATATGTATGTTTACATTTGTTTACCTTAAAGGCTTGGCTAAATGTGCGAGAATTCATTGTATTTTTTGTTTATATTGAATATTTTGAAAATTGTATATAATTGTGTATATATAAACATGTTGAAGTGTATATTGGTATATATCTTGTTTTTGGGACTCGCTGCGTAGAGAAAGGAATTTAACCATAACACTAACAGCGCTACGCGATTGGAATGGGAGTTTTATTTTTAGAAACCAGATAAAAGTTGTAAAGTATTTGACAATTTAAGTATGTGTGGATTCAATGTTGTTTGTATAAAGTGTTCAAAAATTTTTTTGTACGTCCACTGATCCAGTTCTCATTTCAGGGTGGCTGGTCCTGTTGTTTTGAAGATTATGTGTTGAAGATAATAAATTATGTAAACCCAGGATATATTTAAAATATCTAAGACTACGGGTTGCGTACGGCCGGGTTTTTCCCTCCAGTGGGAGGTTTTTCCTTGGACCTCGCCCAAATGGGGTACACCTTATATAATGAATGTAAAAGTTAAAACCTAGGAGTGACTATAAAATTTTGAGCTTGTAGTTTTGAGTGTTTCTTTAGCGTATTTTTCTGTAAAAGTTATTGCTAAACTAAAATGTAAGATGTCTAGATAAGTTAAGACTTAAAATTTTCAACGTAATTTATATCGGGTCATTGAGACCCTTTTATAAATACCGTCTTTTTCATGAGGGGGGCTGTGACGGGTCTATCCGCGTCAATTTTCCATTAATCCTCTTGGGTAACTTTGGGGCTAGCAATTATTCTATTTCACAGCCTCCTCGGGAAAAACACGAGATAGGATATGCTAATGAATTCGACTATATAAAGTCTAGATTTAGTAAGAAAAGAGAAGGATTTGCCAAACTAATTGTAAGTATCGTATACGGATCTCTTCAGCGAGCTTAGCGCGTATTAGATAGTAATTGATATTGTTAATCATTGAAGTAAACAAAGGGATTAACTTTAGTACCGACCTGACGTTAGTAAGGGTTCGTCTCCTTTGTCAATTCTGTTAGCTAAGATTACTTAGTAGGGAATATTAGATTTAAAGGTTAGAATTGAATGTTAGAGTTGTGTATCAGGATTAATCCAGGGAATTGAATAATCACTTCAGGGTTTCTACTTGTAATTTGAACTTGTAACTGTTATTTGTGTGTTGTTAATAAATATTTGTAATTATGGCTTTCGTTGGTGATAATATGTTTCCTTCTACACCAGGTGCGTCAGGCAATGTGAACCCAGTCCAAGATAGGACAGGGGCACGACAATACTTAAAATATAAGGCTAATTGTAAGGAAATGTGCAACACGTTGTACATTTTTTAATTGAAGAAAAAGCTATCACAATCTTTAAAAACTTTAAAACATTTTTTTGAAGTAATCAATAGTAAAAAATCTTTCTGTTTAGTTGAAATCCTTATCCAGATATTAAAATACATGTAATTGTTAAGCAAATGCAGTTTTTGATGAGATAATGTTGCATGGATATTTTAATTTTTGCATCTTCTCGATGTAACTGAAAGCAAATAGTAGCAGTTATCGAAAAATTTCAAGTAAAATTCTCTGTCTTTGATTATTTTAAACAGGAACGGTTGTTACAACTTAACATTAAGAAATATCTTCTTGATTATAGTTAGTTATAGTTTTACTACCTAAGGGTTATTTAATCACACTTTCTTTTTTTAAAATGTACTTAAATAGCAAAAATATTCGTAGAAATATTCAAAAACGCAGATTGAAACACTAAATATTAGTAACAATGGAAAAATATGAATTTTAAATCCATTAAATTAATTAACTTCACAGCTTATTTGATAAGTAATCTACATCACAATTACGTGTATATAGAGAATTTTCGGTGCATTTTTAAAGTGAAGTTAATTAATTAATAAAGATTATAAACGGATCTGTAAAATGTAGTTTAGAAAACAATTAAAAAAACAAATAAAGTGTGTATTTTTTATTAGCTATTTTCAAGTGATTTTGATTTTAGTTTTTTGAATAAAATCTTTATTTTTAGAAGAAAAACATCACATAAATCCTTGAAATTTAATTACAAAGTAAGAGTTTCCGAAGAGCTCATCAACTTCAAAAGCATTTAGTTGGAAAATATATTGTATTCCTCTTTCCATTAAACATATGAAAATGCCGCAGAAAATACCAGATAGTGTACAAAGTAACAAAGGAATGAAAGGGTTAACATTAGCTTCAGACAATGTTATCAAAAATAAAACTATTGGCGTTGACATCTGGCGTTTTCCTTTACTTCAATTTCATGGCAAATACTCCTCTTTTACCCGGTTCACCTCATTTTATCCTTTATCACATTCAGTCAAGTTTGAAAACTATGAGATTTTTCTCCTTCTCTAAATCGGTTTACATGCGAGTTCCAAATTTTGCGTAAATTTTTTAAGGAAAAAAAAGAATCCTCTGTTTACAAGGATTGCCTTACTTACGAAAAGATACAATCTTTTTTTATCATTTTAATTGATATCTTCATCACGATGGTAACAATATGTAGCACCCATGCTTTAAATCAGAAATGCGTATCATATCATTTCGGAAAATTTATTGTATTTCAAAACCAACTAAAATATCGAAGCAAAATGTTTGGCATTGTTATTTATTTACTATTTTACACTTCACAATGTTGCAATTTTAAAAACATTTCAGTTCAAATTATATTTGAGATGCAAACTCTTAACATATATATTGAAAGATAAATTACATTAAATGTCACAATCATGAATAGGATAACTGCTTTTATTAAGCCTGGGATAAAGAAAATTTCTGAGTTATCTGTATCTTTCATAGATTCTTGAAACATATAATGCATAGAAAAATCAAATCACGGGTTTCTGCTTAAAGTTACGATCCCTATCTTCAGTAACATTTTATTAAATTACTCGCTACAACGTAGCTCGGTACATTCGTTTCGTTAAACTGATATTGAAAGTGGAATTTCAAAGAGAAATACTTTATGCAAAATCGACTCCAATCAAGATGAAATTTATTCAAGAATGACTTATTCCATGGAACGTGTTATCTCATTATTGATTCTTGTTTCCTTTTTTCTAAGAAAACACACTTCCTTATTTGTTTTATTTCGAGGTATAATTAATTACGGAATTCCTATTTAAAATTGGATTAGAGTTTGTAAAGATACTCAAGGCTTTATTTTAGCAATGGCGTTGTAAACAGAATTAGAATGTTTTAGAAATTAGAATTTTATTCAAGGTTTAAAACTTGATACAACTTTTAATTTTCTCTATACACAACAACAAATAGCATTTATTCAAAATAAAGGCAGTCTCATATTTGAAAATGTAAAATAATTAAATATTAATAAAGTATATATTTATATAAATAAAGAAGAGAAATATGAGAAAGAAAATGAATTAGTGTGTGGAAAGAAACTGATTATACACAGTGTGGCAAATAGGTATTAAGATTCATCTCATAGCGCAAGCTGTAATGGCGCCATGAGTGCAAATGCTCATGTGTCATAATGCCCATGGGGTCTGCCGGAACACTGACAACAAGTTGTGTGAAGTTAGTTACGTAGTTAATAGAAGACAAGCGTTTATATTATAGAAGTGAATTTTTTTTAACGTTGATTATTGAACCCTGAACAAAAATCAATTACTAGTGCGCATTGCAGAGATACCATTTCAGCCGTTGAAAACGATCCAAAGTTTTTGAAGTCCATTGTTACAGGTGAAGAAACCTGGTGTTTCCAATATGACTGAAACAAAGTGACAAAGAGAGGAATGGAAATCAGAAAATTCACTGCAAATAAAAAAAGCCAAGGAAAATTCCATTAAAAATCAAAATAATGCTTATTACATTCTTCTATGTTAGGGGTATTATTCCCAAGGAATTTGTTCGAACTGGACAAACAATTGCAGGTCAGTACTACTTAACTGTTTTAAAGCATCTGACGACCAGAATTCATCGCATTCGTCCAGAATATCGGACTGAAAGCAGTTGGTGTTTGTCACACGACAATGTACCCAGCCACACCTCCCTTGTCGTTCCTCGATTTTTTGGCAAAGAAAAATGTCTTTGTGTTGAACCATCCACCGTATGTATCAATCTATGTGCGTCTATCTTCTCATGAACCACAAAAAAACAGAAACTCACCAAAGGTAGCAAAAGATCGGGAATGATTCGAGGAGGCCGTTTTTCGAAAACTGGTTTTTAGCCAAACTGGCCAAACGTAGTCTGTATTGTTGCAATAATGCAGACAAATCGTACACTTTATTGGTTTTATTTATATCATTTTAACAAATTTTTTATTTTCGGAATTTAAATGGTCAAAATGAATTCCATGGATCATTTGCCATCTTTTGTACCTTTCGGCGCTGTGTTTAGCGATTTCTTGAGAAGAGAGCCTGGCATATACTTACGGATTTAAATAGAATGAAACTTCCAGAAATAAGCAGTAGCTAACTGTAGGAAATTTTTAATTCATTATTTGACAAAAATGGATACAAAGTAATATTTAAAAAAATAAACTATAGCAGTATTGCTTTCTATTTTTATTACTAAATTAATTATTTAATAATAAATTCACACATTGTCGGTTTTCTTCCGAATAAAAGTAGATTAGTTTTGTAAATTATTGATCTAAAAAGAAATTTGAAAAAAAAATCTTATATCTGGGAAAAAAAGATTTTTACACTTGATAAAGCCCATACAATGCCGGGTGGAATGGAGGGAAAAGAAGAAAAAAAAGATGGAAAAAACAAACTCTGACATAGAAAGACTTGTCTGACAAAAAAAAAGAAGAAATTTCGGAAAGGGAATTTTTAGGCCCGTTTTACATGGACGAAAATTGCCGGCAATATACCGGCATGGATCCTCTTTCGAGGCGTTTACATGACGACCCGGCAAAATGCCTGGTAGAAGAGGAGGTTTGATTTTTGTACCCGCAATGGGGCAGGGGATTTGGGGGTAAAATGCGGGAACGTTTTCTTATTTTCCCATGATACATTACGCCAGATCTTTATTTATTCAATGATGTTCTGCTGTTGTGGATTGCGAGCGTTGGTGTACAGAAGAAATACAGCTCAGAATACTATTTTGAATGCTGTATATTGATAGTTTTATTTTAAATATTTGTATGATTCAAATGCAGTTTAGTATTTTATTCTTTAAATATTGGTATAGCTAGAATGATTCTTGAAAATTGTATATTGAACTATTTAATATTTTCTCAATGTGTATATTGTTATACGAAAATTTTTTAAGTTTTTGACTTAATTTATTATGTGTTGCTCTCTTTTAATTCTTGCTTACTTCAAGCGTTAATAAATAGCTTGATTAGTAACTTATAAAAAAGTTAGAAAATTTATAATGTATACTTTCCTTGACAATGTTTAAATTTTATATAATGAAACCTCTTTTTTTTTCTTTTCTCAAATTTCAGGATATTTTGTAAAAGTGTTATTTTTTATTAGTGCGTTGAAATTTGTTATAATGTTTAATTATTTAATTTGTGTGTTGTTTTTAAAATTTAATTGTGCTAGAAGCCTAGAAATGCTTGATTTTAAAATTTTATTGCTTCATGAAAATGTTATGAACCCCCTGGTTCATCAAGGGGCAGGATGTTGTGAATTAAATTGACCAGGTGGTCTGAATCCTGTTTTTTTTCCCCACAGGAAATGTTAATGTCCTTCAAGTTATCAAAAACTTCACTCGTATCAAATGTATCAACAAGCTAGTTATTATAGAAGTATTTTAACTGCAATGCAAAATATTTTTTTCCCTAAAATAAAAGTATTAAGAACCTGATTTTATGAAATAAGAATTATTACTTTGCATGTATGTTTCCAATATTTTAATAAGATGATACATATACTTTAAGACATTAGTTTTTGAGATTAATTTGAAATTATTACAATATAATTCTTATGGATGTACACAATACAATTGCATTTTTTTGTTATTTTTCCTGATTTATCTTATTGAGTGTTTCCATATAAGTAAAAAAGTAGTACTATCTTTTTATTAAATATCTCCATAGGGGTGTATTGAAATTTTTTTTTACTTTGAAAATTGATTAAAATGTGATATAACCAATAAATAGAATTAACTGTTTTATATTCACATTCCCATGAATTTATGAGGAAAAGAGCTTTAAAAAAAATTTCTTTTTTCTAAAATCTTCAAATTTAATCCATTTAATTTTTGTTATTAAAGCGAATCATGATTTACTGAACCAAAAGATTCCTTTTATATACATATTGAATTGAATGGGCAAGTACAAAATTATTTTATAAAAGTAGGCTAAATATTACTTTTTTTCTCCTCGAAGGGTTAAATAATCCCTCAATTATGAAACATAACTATGAACAAGTTCTTATGAAAATATTGTACATTAAGGAAAATACACACTTTCTTACAAACAAAAGTTAATTTAGCTTTTTAATTAAAGTTAGTTAATATGAAAGTTTTTATTAATAATTAGGAATTCTTCTGAGATTGAAATGAAATAGCTTTTAACATCATTTAAAGGTTTTGGGAATCTGAAATAATCTGACAACAAACAAACATTTGATATGTTTTATAGTCTCTGACTTCCTTTATAATTATTACCCTTCAAAAGGTGTGAACTTTTTAAAGACATGTTTGTCTCCAACATTCAAAAAGAAAGAAATTTGACTTTTTTGTATAAATTAAGAAACATGTTTAAAGAAATATGCTTTTTAATAAAATTATTTTATAGTAGATTGAATTAAATTGTTTTCACGAAAATTCTTATTAGACAGTAGTTTTATTTAATAATCAAATTCATTTTAATATACATCATTTATTGACACTTAATTTTAACATTACATGAATGCACTATAAGTGAATAAAGCATTTCATGATATGGTATATAAATCAGACTCTGTGGATGTAACACTATACTATAAGGACAAATCGAGGATCTAACTGCAAATATTCAACGTGCATAATACCTTGTACAATTAGCACATCTCGATTTTTATCTTATTGATAATATCTAATAAATCTCTCTGGAAATCTTATGAATAGCTTTTTCAATTTATTTACAACAAAAAAGTATTAATTTAAAAAATATTTACAAAGAGTATTACATGTCATCAACCCAAACAAATAAAAGGATACAGTAAAAAAAAATTAAAGAAAATCATCTCCTAAATCAAATATTAAAAAGCGAAAAAAAGGTCAAATTATGCAGAATTTCTAAAATTTTCACTTTATACATATCATTAAGTTTCTGACAAAAACTTGAATTTTTAAACACCTAATGCAATTAATAGTAAAAAAAAAAATTTTAAAAACATTTGTATCTCTTAAAAGTTTCTGCGAATTTTATTTACTCTAATTTCAACACTATCAAAATCAATTTAATCAAATCAATGCTTTTTTTATATACATTTACAAAAGTAAGATCTGAAAAGGTCTTCCCTTGTTTACACAGAAATTAATGGCAAAAACTAGTCTTAATACATTACTGATGACAAATTAATTCCCGATGAAATAAGAGTTTCAGTTGAGCTGAAACTTCTACACCACATAAAAGTTTTAAGACCTACATGCATTTTAGCTTCTTTATATTCCATATTGGATTGCTTCAGAGCAATCAGCTCATGAAGCAAATAATGAAATTGCCCTTTTCTCTTAATTCATGTAACTGAAATTCTACAAGAAAAATTTATTCTACAGCTCCACAAAAAATATACATAGTAAAAATATTCACAAAAAAGAAATTTCATAAAAATTTTTATCTTAAAATTTGTTGCTTTTGGGAGGAGGGGAGGTTTTATTCTCCTCAAATTAAAAAAAAATGTATTAATTAATTGTGTACAATAATTTTAACTTAGTAAAAAACAGGGAAATAATCTTTAAATTCAAAGGACAAGTAATTGGGTTGTCTGTTCTTTAAAATTAATTAATTCTACAAGAAAACAGCCAGCTATGTGAAATATACTACACATAGGAACTAGAAAGCAAAAACAGGAGATATCATTACGTTATCTACAAAACTTTTCATGGTATTTTTGAGAATTGTATATGGTATGGGCCCAGATTAAATGAAATATCACAAGAATTTTGAAATTTCAGATATCTTACAAGCTGGCAAAGTTGTAAAATCCATTTCTATACAGTCAACTTTCTGAATTTACATAAAACAAATTTGAATACTGAAATCATGCAACTTATAGAAAAAAGTTGAATAAAAGAAACAAATACACATAAAATGGCAATGTGCAATGTAACTATTTTTTATAAAATATCTCTATACACTTTTTTTCATGTCCTAAAAATACAATAAACCTTCGTATAACAATTGTTCATAACTGTAAAATTACATATTAAATACTAAAGCTTAAACCACCTTAATTTTCCTTATAGTAATTTTTATTAATAAATCATTACATTGCATATACTTATCACTACAATCTTTTCCCCTAAAATATACAAAGCATTATTTTCTGTTTTAACGGTAATATTTGATTTTTTTTTACACTGAACATACCAACACTTAATGCACTCCTATATATAATTACTTCTACCTGTTACTGTATGTATAGTGTTAAATATACTTCAATTCATCCAAATTTAAAACCTATTTGGAGAAAAGCATTTACATGTTATTTCATTATCACTGATATGCAATTAAAGTATATCTTCATATAATAAATTTATACTTTAAGAAAGATGAAACAACATCAGAGGAAAAAAGATTCAGAATTCTCGATCTGAAATTTAACTTTTGAAAATACATTAATAAAGTTAGACTAAATAAATGAAAATCATCATTAATTCAACAAGTTATAAAAGTTTATCATTAATAAATTGTGCTCAATTCTAATGAAAATCACAATTTGTATTAATTGTAAACAAGATTCTTTTACCAGGGCAATCCTAAATTTCATGAAACTTCTCAGTTCCCCAAATTATACATGAGCAAAATAATAAATTACTTCAAATTTTCTCTAAGAAATGCTAAATCAGTACTCGTACCATTAAAAAATTAGGAACATATGTATTAAACTGCTGACTAATTTCCCCAAGCAAAAAGACATCACGAATTTTAAAAAAAAATTAGATCACTATTATTGTTACTGTGATCAGGAACTGGTTCCACTATTGGCTGTATATTGCAGCATTTGGCGGTTTTTTTATTTGAAGAAATTGGTCGATATTATACTATATGCAAGCTCCCCAAATTTGTGCTTTCAACATACGTCACAAATATATCTGTGATTTGGGACGATTAGCCCCTTAATTTTGAAAAAAGCTCTCTGAAATTACCTTTTTTTACTGAATTTTTCATGAGTATAGATTATTGCCAACAATAATCATAGAATTAATTGATCCAAATACATTTCTGGGTCAATATTTGTAACTAACTCAATGCAACAAATTTATTTTGGACTTAAATTTATTAGCAGGATAATATCAATATACATGAGCCTTTTATTTTAATACTTATGTCAAAATTAAAATCCAGAGTATTCTTATGCTCAATACATTTTAGATAGATTTTTTTAACACTATGTTAATGCTTCAGTAACATGTGTATAGTCTTTATATCAAATTTATCATCAAAATTATTGAATTTTACATTTTGATAACCCTTGTGCAAATACCAATAAATACATATTTGTTATCCATAGCAAAAAAAAAGTTATATGTCTGTGTGACAAATTTATACCAGTCGAATTTTGAAAAACAAATGTGCTAAGAAATCCTCACATGTACCACATAATAAATAGATACCACTCAAATATTTTATTTTTTTGTAAAAGAATTATGGATTCAAAAAAGACTTTTTATTTTGACCATGCACAAGAGAACAGGACTTTTATATTCAATATATGCACACAAATATATATGTTGTACAATACACACATTTTAATTAAATTTTAATGCCATTATTTTTTACCACATTCAGAACTTAATTCTCAATAAATTATACTTTTGTACTAAAATGGTACTGCGAATATAGACTTTCAAAATGTTGCATAATTTTTTACATATGGTAATTTTCATTTCTAATGTTTGAAAGTGGTATTTGATTCACACATCAAGTATAGACATTAATGAACCTGTAGTAAATTAAGATATTTTTCCATTTCTGTAGTGAATGCTTTTCGAACTTTTTTTATTCATAAGAATGTAAAATTTTGTAAAATACTTTATATGTTTAACTTTTTATATGTATGTTCTCTATATAATTTAATTTAAAATAAACAAAAATTTACTTTGAAGTAATTACTGTAGGCATCTATCCAAAATCCTTTTAGAAGTTCCTTTTGTGAACACAAAAATAGTAAGAATAGAGCTCGATTTTAGGTGGCGACGGTTTCTAAGTGGTTGGTATTGAAAACAAGCCTATTCAAAGTGGTCAGGACATAATAAACAGTGGATATATGTTTAAAATCTTTACGCTTCATCATTATTATCCACGTTTATAAAACACTCGCATTTTTACCAGGATATTAAACAAAAGATTTTTTTTCCTCTAATCATCTTATCTTTTACTGTAATTGAGCAACCATATACAGTTAAACAGGAAATTTTAGTGGGTATATTGTAAAAATGCGAGAGCAAAATAGTCGTCGCAATAATAATAAACAAAGAAATGTTGCGCTTGTTTGGCGGTAAGTAAACGAAAACATAATCACATGTCCTCTTCGTGATAATCGCGCTAAAAAATCTGGTTGTTTCTATGGTTACATTGTATAGTCACGTGAATCTATCAACCAATCACCAGATTCTCATGTAAACGGGCTGAAAAAAAAACCCGGTAAAAAGCCGGTTTTTCTCCCTAATTCCAAATTGCCGGCATTTTGCCGGCGTCCATGTAAACGGACATTGAGTGACATAAACATAGAAATCACTCACATCTCGTATAACACACCCAGAAGTAGTGGCATCGAGAAAGAAAGGGAAAATTTCCATAGGGATAAAGCTATAATTACGGAAAAAGCCCATAAAATGACGGGCTAAGTGGAGAAAGAACAGACCCGTCCGACGGGGCTAAGAAGTGGAAGAAACTTCGAAAAAAAGAATTTTAAGGACATTGATTTAGAAATCACACGGATACCACGAAGTGCTGACACTAATAAGAGGGGAAGGGAAAACTTCCAAGGCAAAAATATATACTCTTGAAGAAGCCCGTGCAACGCCGGACCTCGCAGCCATTCTATACTATTAGGGTATCCGACTGGATTCGGAGACAATTTTCTGAAATAAGACTTAAATAGTTATTTAATTCTTATTTTTAAAGCAAATATGTTGCAAAACTATAAAAATACAGTAAAAAGAGTTTTTTTAAAATTATTTTTCACAATAATGAGAAATTTCAACCAAAATATTTCAAAAAAATTTGCTGTTTCGCTAACAGCTCTAAAAATATATATTACAAAAACAAATAAAATTTTTTCAGGTATACAATTCTTCAATGTTTAACTATGCTGTCTATTAAAAAAATTCAAGTTTTACATAAAATTATGAATTATGTTTTAGAATAAAATTTCGACATAAAAAACACAGAATTTATTTGAAAAAAAAAATTTCAAATAAAATTACATTCAAAAATAACTTAATTGAAAAATTATCCTTAGTTTTAGGATAAAGCATTCAGTATAATACAAAGAACAAATTTTGTAAGAATATTTCAATTACTTTAAGAAATATCACCTTTATCGTTAACCATTATGTACAAAAATAACATTCTTTAAAAAATTCAAAACAAAGTTTATATTTGCAACAAAACTTTTTAAAGATTTAGGAAGGTATTAAAACTCTCCAGGTTTGTACGAGGTGCTTTCCTGAACCTCATGCTTCAAATTTTTACAATTTCAAAGTGCCTTTCTTTTTTTACGAGACACTTTCTTATCTGATTAAAATGCCTCGTAGAATCAACAATTCTCGTATTGTCGAGGTACATAAACTATCCTTTCTTTTGAAGCCCTCACTACATTCCTAAATTTTCAAGTAGAAGTAATAGACCAGCAAATCCAGAATTAAAAAGTATTATATCAATATAAATTCCTTTGCGGGGTGTTTGTAGCTCAACAAAAGGCTCTTTTGGAATTATACTTCACACGGCATTATTAAAACTTCCATTGCTGTTCTGAGTTTTCCCGTGAAGGCATTTTCTTAGGAGATTTTGATCACAAAGATGCATATAAGTCTTTTTAATAGAATTTATAACTGAATTTGGAAGATCCTTTGATTTTTCTTTCTACGTATCTCCAACAATTTCTGCTCTCTGGAATTTACGCAAGCTGTTCGCAACTTTTGGGCATTTTTATGTATTGTGCGTCTCTTTTCTCAAGAAGAGCACGACACTGAAACGCGCTTAAGGTACCAAAAGATTTGGAATGATCCAAGGTAGCCGTTTTGATCATTATGTTCCGGTATTGCAATTAGTTAAAAAGATATAATTAAAAACGTTAAGGTATGTGACTACCCTAAAATCGTGTGTTTGGTGAAATGTTTCGAAATTTTTTTTATGTTTTTATATTATAGCCCATATATTTAAGATTCCAAAAATACTTTATTTTAGTTCCTACGATATTTAGAAGCAAAGTTGTAGCTTAATTAGTAAACCGGAAATGGAATTTTCAAAACCGGAAATGGGTATTTAAAGAGACATAAAATGTAAACAAATAGTTTGAACTCCTTTTTCGTGACTTTTAAGCAAGATAAACATTCATTACTTATTTTAAATACAGATCAAGGTATCCTTTACTTATTTAATAATATTTTTTTTTCCATCTGGCAACTGTTTTTTTTAATTCAAGCTTGTTTTATTGAAGGGCGATACTATTATCGTCTATACTTTGTTTACACTGTTCATTCGAAAGCGTTCTTCTTTATTACTAATTATTTTTGATATTTTTACAATTTATTCATTTATTTAATTTAATTTTAGCGTTTTATTTCATTGTGAATAATTTCAAAATGCCGAAAACTAGATCAAAAGTGACTAGAAAGAGAAGGTTTTATGGAAACAGATTTACCAAGTCAGCACCAAACAGTAAAAAGGCGTCGTCTGCAAGTGAAGCAAAATTGAGCACTAATGACAGTTTTGATGTGCCTGAATCTATATTTCATGGTTCTACAGGTAATCGAATTATTGATTTCCAAGCTTTATTGGGAATTATTTCAATCCTGTGTTGTCCGGAATGCTATGCAACTGGATTGAAACTAACAGAAGATTCCAGGGAAGGACTTTGCTCTAACTTGTGTGTGTCTTGGAGTTGTGGATTCATGACTGGCTTTACTTCTACCCGTAAGGAAAATAAAAAATTCACTCTCAATACTTTATTGGTATTTGGATTGAGATTGATTGGCAGGGGATTCACAGCTGGTAAGAAGTTGCTATGTACTTTAAATTTGCCCTGCATTTCTAAAAACACCTTCAGAGCTCATGAACTCAAACTGCTAGAAGCAGTACAGTTTTATTCTGAAGAAAATATGAAAGCTGCATCAACAGAAGTGCAAAATTTTTAAAAAAAGTGCAACTTGTGGTGTTTCAGTAGATGGCACATGGCAGCGGAGAGGCCATATGTCGCTTAATGGCTGCGCCTCAGCTATTTCCATTGATACTGGGAAAATTTTAGATTTGGAAGTATGACTCAGTATTGCAAAATGTGTGAAATGAAAGTGAAATCTGAGCATGAATGCTCAAACTATAAAGGATCCTCAGGAAATATGGAAGCTGTTGGAGCTTTCAGAATTTTTCAAAGATCATTGATAAAACGAGACTTGCAGTACACCGAGTACTATGGTGATGGGGATTCCAAGGGCTTTTTACAAGTAAAGAATATATATGGGGAAAACAGTGTCTCAAAACTCGAATGTATAGGTCATATACAAAAAAGAGTAGGCTCACGTCTAAGGAAACTAAAAAAGAACACCAAAGGACTTGGTGGAAAGGGCAAACTAACTGATAAATTTATCGATAAACTGCAGAACTATTACGGGATTGCCATCCGTAGCAATGTTGGATGTCTCGAAAAAATGCAATCTGCTGTAATAGCTGTTTTCTTTCACTGCTGCTCTAGCAATCAAAATCCCATGCATGGGCAATGTCCCACAGGGAAAGACAGCTGGTGCAAGTATAAACGAGCATTATGCGATGAAAAATTACACATAGACAAAACAACAGGACTTTCAAATTCATTTATTAAAGTGATAAAGTCCACTTACTTAGCACTCTGTGATACAGATTTGTTAAAAAAAAGTCTCCATGGCATGACCCAAAATAATAATGAAAGTTTTAATAATGTATTATGGTCTATTTTACCAAAAGAAATTTTTGTTCACAAGAAAACTTTGTTTTTCGGTTCACACATTGCTGTCCTATTATATAATTCAGGTTATTTAGGACTGTTGCATGTATTTAATTATTTAGGTATGGTAATTGATCCAATGATACTTAAAAACTACATGGGAATCGACACAGAACGTATTCAAAAATCAAAACGCCAGTCATTACCCTCAACAAAACTCTCCAGAAAACAACAAAAAGCCAAAAAAAGTCAAAATTAGCTAAAAATGAAGCTAAAGAAGGCTTAACCTATAAATATGCGGAGTTTTGAAAATGTTTTGTAAGTAGAAAAGTATTTATTTTGTGTTAAAAAAAATTTTAATGTGTTTTACGAGAAACTTTTTCAATATTTTTCTTCACGATAAAGTTCACTATACAAAATATTTTTAAGATAGTAAATTTCAATTTTCAGAACATGTTTTGTGTAGTTCTATCTGTGTTATGAATCAAAATCTAATGTCTGTTTATATATATATATAAATATTTAATTGCTTTTTTATGAAAAAAAGCATTAATTTTTTTAAAAAATGAGTTTTTGCATACAATTTGGCGTATTTAAAAAACTTTTTCAAGTATTACAAATCTTTTGAAACCTAACACAGAAAAAGATGTTATTTATGTGCTGTATAAATATTATATGAATACACTTATTAGAATTTTGTGTAAAAGATTTGTCGTAACTGCAATTTTTCACCAAAATTTCGCTAAAAACGACAATGATTATAGTGTATAAAATTCTCAGGAAAGCAGCAAAAGGTTAAAAAAAATTCCAAATAAGTTTTACATGAAATTTAAAAGAGCTTGAGCTATAAATATGGTGAGTTTAAAAAATGTACAATCAGTAGAAAATTTTTCACATAGCATTAAAATCTTTAAATGCATTTTCTGAGAAACTATGTTTTTCAATTTTTTTCTTCACGGTACGGTTGACTACAAGATTTCTTTTTAAGATATTGAAATTGACTTGAAATTTTCAGAGAATCTTTAATTTAGTTTTATCTGTAGTCTAGTCTATAATCTAATACCTGTGTATATATTTATTTATTTTATTGCACTTTTTGTGAGAAAATAATATGAGTTTTTTGTAAAAAAATGAGTTTTTGCATAAAAATTGACATATTTCGAAAACTTTACAGAAGTATTATAAATTTCATAGTTATAATCACAGAAAATGGTGTTATTTATGTACTGTATAAATATTATTAGAATATATGTATCAGAATTTTCAACACAATCCTTACCGTAATTGCAATTTTTCACTAAAATTTCACTCAAAATTCCCTATATTTCCAAAAATATTTATAACTTTGTAAAAACTGTGTTTGAATTCTTACTTTTATGTCCCATTACAAATAAAAATATGTTTACATAAGTGAAATTTTACATATTTCAAAAAAAAAGTGCTCCGAAGGTAGTCACATATCTTAAAAAGTGGTTTTCAATACCAACTAAGATTTGTTTGTCTTGTTGTAACAATGACATAAGTTGGAGCCGAAAATCGGTGTTCAGTCAGACTGGAAATTCATGACATTACTCTATTCACTGCATTAATTTATGTAAAACTGTATTTAAAATCGCATGCTTTTGTGAACTTGTTATTTACTTGAAGTATATTATTAAAATCACAATTTCTACAAAGCATGACATTTATTTACAAATTTCTATAGATTTTCTTGGATTTGAATTCCAAGTAAAAGGTATAACTATTTTTAAGTAGATTGGATTATTGTCTACCTTTCTCAAGGCTGCCAAGTTAAACTGAGATGAAGTATTGTAAAACAACTTTTAAAATTAATAAAATTTTGTTACTTTGATTTTTTTTTTTTTTTTTTTTTTTGCTTTTTTTACACCCAAAATAATTTTAAAAATCTACTTTTTCGTTTCAGGCAGCCATGAAGAGGCAATGAAAAAAATTGCCAAAATCACCAAGTGCCAGTAATAATAATTGCGGTAAGCCAACGACAGAGTTCACAACTGTATATCATCGCACCTGATAATTTTCTTTTTTCCTTAAAAAAAGGTTTTACTGAAAAACTTTAAAGATATAAGAAAATACTGAAATTTTTCTATAAGATAGTATTATTTTTACTTTGAGTCTTTCTTAAAATAATCAATGCAAACAAATTTCCACGTTTTGTCTTCGATAGTTCTTTTCTTATAGTTACATACATCAAACATCCAGAAATATATATATAAGCAGTATATTCATTCATTATTTAATGCGTGTGTGCGTGAAAATGGATATAAATTAATATTCTTAAAAGGCGAAATCAGTATTGTTTTCTCTGTTATCCATTGCTAAATTAATTGTTTGACAATAAAATAGTAAAATTGTCTGTTTTCTTGTAGGTAGAACAGATAAGTTTTGTAAATTACAAATCAAAAATGGAGGTTTAAAGAAAAATCTTATCTCAGGGGGGAAAAAGTGTTTTTACACAAAAAAGCCCGTGTAACACCAAGTTAAACTGAGGGAAAAAAACTGATCTAAAAGAAAATAAATAGAAGACACTTCGGAAAAGAGATTATTTGAATGACACAAGTATAGAAGTCACACGCATCGAGAAGAAAAAGAAAATTTTCAATGAGATAAAGATTTATACACTCGGAAAGAACCCGTGCAACGCCTGGCTAAATGGAGAGGAAACAGACATATCCGATGGATCAAACAAGTGGAAGAAATTTCGAAAAAAGGAATTTTAATGACATTGTTATAAAGATAAAACACATACCAAGAAATGCTGCTGAGTGGAAGGGGAAATTTCCACGGGCCTAAAGTTATGTACTAGAAAAGGCCGTGCAACTCCGGGCCATGCAGCAAGTTTGCATTATTAAAATGGGAAGGTAAACAAAGGTATCGATGTATGTAATTGCGTCTGTCTTCTCATAAACTGCAGGATGCAGAAACTCGCTGGAAACATCAGGAATGATCCGAGAAAGATGTTTTGACAATTTATGTTTCGATATTTTAATTGCACTCATTGCTATAAAAATGTGTGCACCAGCAAACAATTGTGGGATCATAACGAAACTTGGCATGAAGGTACATGTCGGGCAGATACGCAAATAATTAGAAATACAGTGTCATTGCGCATTGCATAATGCCACTAGAGGACGTGGAATTTCATTCTCCTTGGAGTTGTTGTTGTTGTTGTCGTGTCCTTCCCGCAGGGGAAGGAATGAAAGTTGCCATTGCCTGTGAGACAGGTTGGACTCCTTAACGATAGATGGCGACACCACCTATCTGCACCTCCACAATTTTGGCATGGAATTGAATGGGAGGGAAATATTCTCCAACTCCCTGCACTCGTGGTTTCTGCTGCGACCGCCCACAAGACTTTTGGACCTACTGATTTAACGAGCACGTACTCCGTTTATACTCGGTGGTATTTAGTGGCATCGGGCATCGAACCCAGACCCTCGGGTCTGGAGTCCGATGCTCTAACCACTAGGAGCTCCAGATGGAAAGAATCATCGGGATGATGGAGGCTGAGTGGTAGTCAAAATGAATTCCTCGGATCATTTCTCATATTTCGGTAATTTTGACGTTTTTTTGCACTCAGCGATTCGTGAGAAGATAGTCTCACATAGATAGGTTAGTTTGTTTCCCTACGATTTTAAAAATACTCGTCCAAAAATAAGCACTCGTTCCAATAGTAAACTGTAAGAATTCTTTGATTTATTATTTTACAAAATTGGATATAAATTAATATCTTTTTAAAAAATTAAAGCTGCATTGATTTGTATTATTTATTACTAAATTAATTATTTAATAATAAATTCGTACATTGTCTGTTTCTTGTGAATGAAACTGGATTATCTTTGTAAATTATTAATCGAAAATAGAGATGAGAAAGAAAAAAAGACCTTATTCCGGGAGTGGGAGATTTTTATACTTGAAAAAGCCCCGTACAGCGCCGGGCTGAACGGAGGGTAAAAAACCTGTTTGAGAAAGAAAAGAAGTTGAAGATATTTCAGAAAAGGGAAATTAAATGACATAAATGTAGAAATCATTCACATCGCGCATACACACACCCACCCAGAAGTGCTAGCGTCCAAAAAAGAAAGAGGAAAAGGGAAAATTTACATAGAGATAAAATTTTATCCACGGAAAAATCCCATTCAATACCGGACTAAACGAAAAGGATACCAACCCGTCCGATGGGTCAAAGAGGCGATAGAAACTCCAAAAAAGAGAATTTTTATGACGTTGATGTAGAAATCACACACACAAAAACCAGGAAGTGCTGACACTAAAAGGGTAAGGGTAAACTTTCAAGTCTACACAATTGAAAACTCCTGTACAATGCTGGTCCATTTAACTAGTTGTGTACATAAATGCTTTAAGGTCTTATACATTTTAAAATTTCGAAAAAATCGATTTTTTTATTATTATTTTATTTTATAGAGGGAACTTTTCTGGACGTTTTAAAAGAAACCGCATGAAGATATTCCCAATAGAACGGAAGTTATTAAGAAAATAAAAATATCAGAAAAGGTGATTTAAGTATTGTTTACATTTTGGCGGCTCGATGACAGCTGTCATGCCACTAGTGACAGCTGGTCGGTGACAGCTGCGTTTCTCTGTTTCTTATTTTTCCATTCTAATTATAATCAAATGCTTGAATCTAAGCCTCAAATATTATTATTATTGTTCTGAATATATTAACTACAATTTCTACCAACTTTATATTACTTTAACTTCTACTTTGTTTTGATAAAGTGATTCTTGATTCTATGCCCGCTCGTTAATGCTTTTCACATCATATAGTATATATAAAATAAGTTTTAGGAAAAATACTTGTTTCTTATAAACTTTTTAATTATGAATTCGACTGAATCTGCCAAAACATCTTCAGGTAAACGTCCATACAAAAGGAAGTTTACTGGTAATATGTACACGAGGGGCAAAGCTGTACACAGTGTGCATGAATCGCTAAACAACAGTGCATCTGGAAAGAAGATTCAGTTGCAAGATGTTGATTCATCTTTTATTGAAAATAATGATGGTTTTGATGGCTATAGAGTCTTTGACAAAAATATTATGTTTACAAACATTCAAAACTTTGCTTCTTGCAAAAAGTCTGGTGGAGATATCACACTAACAGAACAATGTGTAAGAGGTTTGTCTAGTGTTTTTTCGATTCAATGCAAGAACTGTAATGACTTATGTTCGTTTAGAAATTCAAAAATGTTGGGTGAAAGAAAAATATTCCTGAAATAAACAGACGTTTTGTGTATGTGATGAAGACAATCTGTCAGGGCCATGCAGCAATGCAACTTTCTGTGGTGTCATGGACTTTCCTCCACCAGTTGCTGAAAAATCATATAATAACGTTATAAACAAACTACTATTGTGTAGTAAAGAAGTTGCAGAAGCTTCAATGCAAAATGCAGCTTTGGAGGAGGTGACGTTGACAAATTCTTCTGATATAATAATTAGTAGAGATGGAACGTGGAAAACCCGTGGCTATTCTTCTCGTGTTGGTGTGTGTGCTGTCATAGGGGACAGAACAGGAAAGGTTATTGATGTGGAAGTGATGTCTTCTGACTGTAAGGGATGTGACTCTTGGAAACGAAGAAAAAGGTCACCGGCTTACAAAAAGTGGAAAATTCTTCACGTTAAAGAGTGTTTGAAAAACCACAACGGCTCAGCTGGCATGATGGAGACTGTGGGAATGGTTCGTATATTTCAGCGCTCAATAAGTCATCGTTCTGTGAGGTATACATCTTACATCGGTGATGGTGACTCCAAAACCTTCTCATCTATTACTGCATCCAATCCATTTGGAGAGAATATCTCTGTTTCAAAAATTGAATGTGTTGGACATGTTCAAAAAAGAATGGGAACTCGTTTACGAAAGTTAAAACAATTGAGTTCTAAACTCAGTGATGGGAAGTCAATAGGTGGAAAAGGAAGGTTGACCGACAGAATGATAGACTTAATGACATCATACTATGGAAATGCAATCCGACAAAGCAAAACATGCCTGTTAGATATGCGAAAAGCTGTTTGGGCTGTATATTTCCATCTGCGTTCAAGCGACGAAGAACCATTGCACAGTTTTTGCCCTGTAGGCCCTAATTCTTGGTGTAAATATCAAAATCAGTTATTAGAGGGCAGTGTTGAAACTTTTAGACACAATAACAAATTGCCAGTGGCAGTAATTGATGCCATAAAACCTATATTTAATGATCTGTCACAACCTAAACTCCTACAAAAATGTCTAGGGGATAAAACCCAAAATAACAATGAATCGATTAACTCAATTATATGGAAGTTATGCCCGAAAACTTTAGGTTGTGGTAGAAAGATTGTCGATATTTCCACAAATGAGGCAATTGTCATTTTCAATGATGGCAATCAAGGCAGATTAAAAATAATGCAATATCTTGGTCTGACTGTTGGCGATTTTGCTCAGAAATTTGTTACACTTGTGGATAAAAAAAGAATTCAAACTGCTGAGCGACATTTTATTCTCCGCACAAAGGAAGTGCGACAGGCTAAGAGAATGCAATTTAAAGCTACCTGTAAAAAATTAACTGAAAAAGAGGGAACATCATATGCATGTGGTGATTTTTAACATTTTAGAATCATTGTAATACACTGCATTCTACCATAAATAATTTAATATTTATAAAAAGTAGTTATTAATTAAGATATTGGTTGTTTTTTAAGTAATATTTATGAAATTTTTAATTTTATTTTGAAGAAATGAATCACTTTGTTGTATTTTGATTATTTCGTGGCTTTTGATATCATTTTGATGTTTGTACTGCATTGGTAAAATATATTTTTTTAGTTACAATAATTTTAATAAATTGATGTTTATTGACTAAATAAACTTCACGTTAGTTTTAATTTAAATTTATTTATTATTTGAATCACCTAAATAATATATATAACGCTGTGGTGAATTTTATGTTTGATGTCTATTTTCTCGTAATGTAATTTTTTCACATTACGTACAAAATATATGTTTTTAATTATAATAATTTTAATAAATGGATGTTTATTGACTAAATAAACTTCACGTTAGTTTTAATTTAAATTTAGTTATAATTTGAATAACCAAAATAATATATATATAAAGCTGTGTGGTGAATTTTATGTTTAAAGTCTATTTTCTCAGAACGTCATTTTTTCTTATTACGCGCAAGATATTTTCAAAACCGTTTCTTGGAAGTTGATAAAATTTTTACTGGAGAATCTGACCATATTTGTACTCAAAATGACGAACCAGTTTGAATTTTTAATGAAAAAATTTAAAATTATTAATGAAAAATAGCAATTTTTTTTAAAATCTAAAAGTTTAATTTTAATTTTTTTTAGTTTGCTAAAAAATTTAAAACAGTGTTTTATGCTTCGTCATTTTAAAGATAAAACAATTACCATACACTGAGCAAAAATATCATCAAAAAATATTGGAAACTTTTTTTATAAAGCTGCGCGCAATGCATATCACTTGCGAAAAGAAAACCAAAAGTTACTTTTGTAATTAGCCAATTAAAAAAAAATTATCTTAATTAAAAATGTGTTCATTGGATATGTTTTGAGTAAAGTAATATCTATTTGTTTATTCCTCCAAATTTACATTCCTGGAAACAGTAATAAAAAATTTATAGAGCTTTAAAGTTGTATTACATTTTTAACCATTTTTGACTTTTTAAAAGGTATGTGACCCCTTAAGTTTCAAATCTTTTGGGATGATGTTAGAGGTTACGATTAAGCAAAATAATCTGTCGTAGTAATATAAATCCTATCATTATTATGTAAAAATATATTTTGAATTAAAAAATATTTTTAACCATAGTTAACTAAAATAGTGTTCTAAGGCAGAAAATAAATTGGGAAATAACATATTAAAAAATTAGAGCTTTACGGGAATTATAAGTTTTGTGTTTTGTCTTTACAAACTTTAAATGCATTATCACATACTTTTAATTTTGAAGATATAATCTCAATAGAGTTCATTAAACTCTAATTTTTTTTCTTCTAAAAAGGGCAGCGCAGATCCAATAGCTCACTCGCAATAGCCATTAGGAAAACTGTGCTGCAATTGCTGGGAATCTCCATATCTTGAGCCAGCCCATTGGTGCCTTTCACCTGAAGCCACACGCCTTCACACAGAGAGCTGAGGGTTGCTATTCACAGCCCAGTCTCTTGTTAAATATAAAAGTACATTATTTATGGTTTTCAAGTTATTTTTACGAATGCTTTGTCCTGAAAAATAAATATTTTCTCCAATTGCATTTCAAATTTACAAAAGACATTTTTTTAAAAATAATTCATTAACTGTTGCTTAAAAATATTGTATTTTATAATAAAAAGTTACTGTTTTGTAAGAGTTTAAAAATCTGTGGAACACCAAAGTACCAGAAAAAAATCAAATTAAATCCATTTCATCTTGATAAAATGTGTCTGTAATTTTCTTGCTAGTTACGTTTGCGTTGATTTAAAAAATAGATACATATAAAAGTGTTCCTTTGTTTTTATTCTTAATATTGTAATCTGTATAAGCTCACAAAAACTTAAAAAAGAGTTGGGATGAAAAGAAATTCAACCAACAATATGACTTCTATACTGCCTTCATAAATGTATTTTGTGTGCAACTAGCAAATTACTGTCTTTCAAAAAAATCAGTCCAATGAGAAGAAATGCAAGTTGTAAAACTTGTTAAATTTAAATTTACTACAATGACCGGATTCTTTTCTATTATTAATTAAACAAACTAAATGCGTAATTATTTTTTTAAATTTTTTTCTTTAAGATAGATTTTTACTTCTTCTAAGACGACGTAATTAAAATTTTATTATTCCTATAAATAAGTACAAATATTCAAATCAAATGAAATTATTGGGATAAAAACCACACAAAAATATTAATTTGTGTTTAAAAAAACTGTTTCCCACCTTTGTGCTTACGCTATTACTTTTTAAAATTTAATTAATCTTAATAGTTATATGTATTTGTTTAATTAAAAGTATTTGCTTTCTCATTTAATAATAGCAATGGTTTAATGGTAATACAAATTAAATAATAAATATTTTGATAACAATTCCATTCAGGGTAAATTACTTAAAAAAAATTTTTCTGTTATACTCATAGTATAAAATAAAATCTGATTTTTAAAAGTCTAACAGATATCAGTCGGCATTTTTAAATAAAAATATTAAGCGGGAATCTTTATTTTGAGGCAGCACTGTAGTCACATGATAAATGTGATCACGTGTTCTCTATTGAATTCAAACTGGCATTAGATTTGTGCCTTCTAAAATTTAGCTAAAATTTAAAATTCGATAATAGGGTAAAAATGTTCAAGTATTTAGATTTCTCAAAAATATTTTCAAAATTAAAGAAATATCTTGTACTTTATTTTTGAAAATCTTGTACATGTACTTTTAAATCAATAGAGTTTTGTTGACCTAACCCTTATTATTGTCGACAAATATGTGCTTTTAAATGAAGATTTTTCTTTAACATGTAAAATGTTGGCAACAGCGAAGTACATGAACCGATTGGGTTGAAAAACGAGATTGAACTTATCGTATGATTATGACGTCCCATGAACTTATCAACTGATTAACTGGATAGACGAGACTGAAATCATTCTATGACTGTGATTTCATATGAATTTAACCTGTTACTGAATGTTAGTGTTGGTATTATCAACATAGCTTTGCTTGGTTAAATTTACTATTTAATTCAAGAGATATACAATTGAAGAATATTGCAGTTGGCATTATCAGCAAGGTTTCAATGGTTATTTTAATTAAACATAACGACACGGATGAAAAAGTTAAAATAGGGATTATTATGCGTCGATTTAAGAAAAGTCATTTAATTACAATTCAAAAACTTCCAACTCTAGAAGAAGTCTCCACACAACTTTATAATTTTTCTCTGCTTTTGTTCAATAAATTTTTAACTGTGTGAGACTGCATGGCATATTTATATGATTTAATTAGAAACAGCTTACCTTCCATGCACTCTTCTAACCAATTATGAATACAGCTTGAATTTTAATGCAAACAGTTTTAAATATATATATATATATATGTATGTGTGTGTGTGTGTGTGTGGTGTTATGACACGGAGTTCTAGGGGTATTCACATTGACTACACTGTTTTTAACTAATACTAACGTTTAATGTGGACAATTATAGTACTACACACTACTATACAGATATATGAATAATGACATTTAAACAAATACTTCTCCTCGTTCTCAACAATAGTTTCTCAGTTTCTTCACACTTGTTCACAGTTCTGTGTAATGATGTTCACACTTGAACATCATTACACAGTTCACAGTTGTAATGATGTTCTTATACAGTTCCTGTTAACTTATTGAATTCAGGCGATGGATGTGTCACCTTCACGTGACTATCCTTCCAGCATCGGGCCACTTGGTCCCTACACGGCCAGTTAGATCCCGGTTGCTTTAATTTTGAGCAGCGTTGGGGCTCTCCGACCTGCTCGTTGAGATCTCTCGCTCGCTAATCCCTCTTTAGTCCCTTCGCTTGCTGGTGGCTCGCGTCGCCAGCGCCTTCTATAGTGCCGTCTATGTGGAAATTCCCACATCTTCTCGGGCATCCTACAGGCAGTGTCCTCACTGCTCACGCACTAAGGATCTGAAATATACAAACTAAATAAAAAACTAAAAATAGAACATAGATTATTATACAGTTACACAAATATTTTATACAAGTTTGTTCTTCTTCATTAATGCTTAGACCAAGGCTTCATCTGGTCTGCTGAAGCGGACGTTACATTTGGCCCCTCATGGTCTCCAATTTTAGCAAAATCATATCGGTCTCATGGAGTTTTACTCTAGTCACTTGGTAGGGTTCAAAATATTTTGGTCGTAGTTTCAATTTGTTTCCAAACTGAGTCCTCATGATTGCTACCATCTCTCTTTGCTTATACTGGTGAGCTTTTTTCCGCTTTCGATTGCAAGTTCTCCTATTCTCCTCTTGTATCTTCAAAATGTTTTGCTTTGCTTCTCTTCTAAGGTTGTCACGATGCTGACATAGTTGATTTTGACTCTCTTCTTCAAGCAAATTTATTAGCATGACGCCTTCCGGATTCTTCATCTTGATTCCTATTAGTAATTCAAATGGCGAGCACTTTGTACTGCGTGAAGGTACACTGTTCAGCACACGTTGTAGTGAATCGACATGCTTGAACCACTTAGTCGGGTCTTGAATGGACATCTTCGTCAACACTGAAATCAGCACTCCATGGATTCTTTCGACTCTTGTATTCGAATCTTGTATTTCGACTCTTGGTACTCCCGTCGTTATTTGTATATTACTAATCTTCTCCTCAGCACAGTAGTCTTCGAATTCCTTCGATCTAAATGCTCCCCCTTTTTCATTAATTATTCGTGAAGGATTCCCAAAAGTTTTTTTGTTGCAACTTTAGTCTTTCAATGGCTTCTTGAGCTGTTGTACTTTTGGTTGGGTATAACCAAGTAAATTTTATGAATGCATCAATCACAGTGAATATGTGATTATAATTTTTGTTGGTCGTTGGCAATGATCCAATGAATTCTACGTAATATGTTGACAACGGCAGATCTTCTTTTGGAATAGGGTGTAAAAAATCTTCTCCCTTTCCTCTCTTCTTATTGACTAATACGCATTCTATACACTTCCTCATATTCGGAAAATAATAGTCTCTTTTCACCAACTCTTCCGTCTTTGCCGCGGCGAAATGTCCAAATGAATGAGCTTTCTTCACCACATCTACTTGCATCATCTCTGGCACAACTAACAGTTCTTGATCTTCACTGTTTAAATAAAACATTATTCTTCATGATGAATTCAGTAGTTTTGCCTTCTTGCAACAGCTGCTTAATGGTTCTAATATACTCATCGGTTTCCTAAACGTTCTCAAATTTGTGTGTCAATTCATCACTAGTCACTAGCACAATGGGATGTCTGCTCAACGCATCTACGTGTTGCATTTGTTTTGCAGGACGATGGACTACCTCGTAATCAAATTCTTGTAGAAAAATCGACCATCTAGCAATCTTTGGTGTCCACTCTTTCTTGTCTAGAGTTTTCGCAAATGCTGCACAATCCGTTCGAATTAGGAATTTTCTTCCCAGGAGGGATAGTTTCGAAATTTTTTCAGAGCCTCGACAACCGCCAGTACTTCTAGTTCGTAGCTGCACAATTTCTCTTCTTGAATGGAAGTCTTTTTGCTCATATAATGGATTGGATAGAAATTTCCATCTTCACCTTGTTGTAAAAGCACAGCACCTAAACTGAGTTTACTTGCATCAGTATGCAGCTCTAACTTCGCGCCTTCCTTGAAAAGATGTAATACAGGTTCATTTGATAACGCGTTCTTTAGATTTTGAAAAGCTATTTTTTGTACATAATTAAATTCAAAAGGTTTTGTTCCTCGCAATAAATCACTAAGGGGTCTGGCTATTATAGCGTATGAAGGAATATATTTTCTGAAATACCCTGTCAATCCAAGAAAACTCTGAACATCTTTCGCATTTTTAGGTTCTGGAAAGTTACAGACTGTTACTGTCTTTTCCGATGAAGGTTGAACTGTACCGTTCTGAATTATATGGCCGAAAAAATTAATTTTCCTTTGCAAAAACTGACATTTTTTTAGATTTAATTCAAGGCCGTATTTGGAAGCGATTTCTAACACACGAGTTAATTTTTCATAAGCTTCTCTTTCATCTATTGCCGGAATTATTATATCATCTAAATAAATAATTAAAGTGCCGTCTCTCAATAAGTATCTAAACACGTAATTAATGTATCTTTGGAAATAGTTACTGCTAATAGATAAACCGAATGGCACTTTTAAAAATTCGTATTGACCTGTTTCCGTTACAAACGCGGTGTATTTTCTACCTGTTTCATCAACATCTACATGAAAAAATGCATTCTTTAAATCTAGCGTCGAAAATACTCTACCGTTCTCTAATTCATCTAATACCTCTTCAATTATAGGAAGTGGATATCTGTTCCTGATTATTTTTTTTTATTTAGCTTTCTATAATCGATACACAAACGCATCGTTCCATCTTTCTTCTTACACACCACAATAGGAGACGAAAAATCTGAACAGCTCTCTCTAATTATTCCCTGTTCTAACCACTGATCTATTTGTTTTTAAACCTCGCACTTTTCAAGCAAAGGTAGCCTACGTGACCTTTGACAAATGGGGTTTTCATCTGACAGAATTATTTTCATTTTCAAAGCAGTAGATTTTGTCTTATTTGGTTTGTAATGTTTTATTAGTGTATTCACTTTACTCCTTATTCCACGATTCGAAATATGCGATAAATCATATGAACATTCTTCGTATGCCTCAGATATCTTCAGCAAAAACAAATTAGACTTATCTATAATCCTCTCAGAATTAACTAAACATCCTGACTCATCAATCTGCTGTTCCCCCACTATCCCATCCTCTAAATATACCGGATTGCGTATTCTATCATTTGACCTTGCTTCCTCTGATTCACTTTTTAAGAACTCATAAACTCTTAAGGGTAATAATATTTCTGCCTCTCTCTCTCTCTCGCACACTGCCGCGGGGATGGTTTTTGTTTCCCCCCCTTTCAATGAGATCGTAAATTCTAAAACGTTTGCAATTCTCCGTTCGCCAAAACAACTGGTTAGGATGATTTGAAAATGAACTCTATTTTTTTTTGCTGACACGTACTTTTTATTTACGATTACTAAATTGGCTCCACTGTCCAAAGTAGCCATTAATGCGATATCATCAACAATTACGTCTACATACTGCAATTCATTAAACAAAAAGTCATTTTGATTAGAAATAGTTTTAATTTGGTTTATGATATGCCCTACACATTTATCTTTATTTTCTGACTTCGCCGTTTTTTTCGCACAATTTCTAACAAAATGCAGCCCTCCACACACATAACACGAGATTATTTTTTCTTGTTTCATACTTTGGTTATGTTTTGGGAATTGTCTCTGGAAATAATTAGTATTTACTATGTTCGCGCGGTTTTTAATGTAAGCATCATTACCGTTTCTAC
The DNA here is from genome assembly GCA_019973975.1 of Trichonephila clavata. Classification (NCBI taxonomy): domain Eukaryota; kingdom Metazoa; phylum Arthropoda; class Arachnida; order Araneae; family Nephilidae; genus Trichonephila; species Trichonephila clavata. The sequence continues at coordinate 144,455 of BMAO01027839.1, forward strand.
TGTTAACATTGTTGTGGTTTCGTGATTCATGCAGTGATCTGTTTTTCGAAATAAAAAATATATCGCAAACTTTTTCTAGCTCATCTGGCACAAGCCATGAATCCGCCTGCATAATTTTAATATGTGACGCAGTTTCTAGATCTAAAGAGTCTAAGAATTTATCACTGACCATTAAATCAAATAGGATTTAAAATCATTAACGTTCCGAATTTTTAGGTAATATTGAAACATAGCACTTAAACGAGTAGCGAATTGTACATGAGTTTCATCTGTTTGCATTTTGGCTTTTCTAAAATTAAGTAAGCATTCCTGAGCAGTGGGTTGGAATTCCCTTAAAACTAATGATTTTAGTAACTCATAATCTTTGATTTCTTCATCTTTTACGTAAAGCAAAATGTTATGTGCCCTCTCACCAAGAATATTAATCAGGATTTCTGATTTTAAGTCATCTGGAACATTTTTAATTTTGAATGCTCCTTCTATTGATTAAAAAAAAGACCAAAATTTTCAGGTTTTGTTGGGATTTGTATCGTTAATGTTTTTATACTTTTTTTAATTAAATTTTCTAAATAATTAGTTTCTCACTGTAAACTTTTCTGGGTTACATTCCTTCAGCTTTTGCCTTTTGAAGTTCAATTTCTCTGTCTATCTGTTGCAGTTAAATTTTTTCTAGCTCTAGCTGTGAGTTAGTTATTTGCAGCTGCTGTTCGGCTTTTGATTGTCTATCCTCAATGGACAAATTTATCATATTCATTACAAATCCTGGGTCATCTTTAAACAGTTTTGTATTTTCCACTTTAGTTTTTAGCTCGAAAATTGTTTCTTTAGAGGAAACTTGCTCCCCAATTTCATTGAGCACATTTATCAAGTCCTCTTTTCTTGTACATTTATGATACGACATTTTAATCACAATAGAAGAGTATAAAAAGGTATCTTACCTTTTTTTGTTGTTGAGCTGTATCAATCAGAAAAAGGGTCACTTGAGTTTATCCGTTCAAAAGCACAGTCAGAGTTCGAATGTTCCGTTCGGTTTGCGAAAGTCATGAACAGTTTTTTTTCCACAGTTGACAGCGCAATATTAATTTAATGTCCTCACAGTCCACATCACGATATCAATAGTCCTGATATTCCACACAGTTCACATCCCGATATCAATAGTCCACACAGACCACATGCCGGTATCAATAGTCCACACAGTCCACATCCGGCCAAGCATCCATTTTCTGTGGTGTTATGACACGGAGTTCTAGGGGTATTCACATTGACTACACTGTTTTTAACTAATACTAACGTTTAATGTGGGGACAATTACAGTACTACACACTACTATACAGATATATGAATAATGACGTTTGAACAAATACTTCTCCTCGTACTCAACAATAGTTTCTCAGTTTCTTCACCCTTGTCATAACACAGTTCACAGTTGTAATGATGTTCTTATACAGTTCCTGTTAACTTATTGAATTCAGGCGATGGATGTGTCACCTTCACGTGACTATCCTTCCAGCATCGGGCCTTTTGGTCCCTACACGGCCAGTTAGATCCCGGTTGCTTTCCTTTTGAGCAGCGTTGGCTCTCCGACATGCTTGTCAAGATCGCTCGCTCGCTAATCCCTCTTTAGTCCCTTCGCTCGCTGGTGGCTCGCGTCGCCAGCGCCCTCTATAGTGCCGTCTATGTGGAAATTCCCATATATATATATACCGTTTCTTAAATTCTTTATTGCAATACTTTGTTACATGGTAGATAATTATTTCGTTATAGATAAAATAAATTCATTTTATTATCAACCGAATATGTTTACTTTCAAATTATTTAATTTTCTTAACACCATATCAAGTTAAATACAGTTACAATTTCAGTGTAAAGAGATTCCTTGCTATCAAGGAATTAATAAACTTAACAGGAGCCTGACAGATTCTGTTTAAACTTAAACTGTGATATTTGAATTAAAATTTGAGATCGGTATGTAATGAAGGTGTCTAATAAGCACACAAAAAATTAGCTTATATTTGATGGTTCGATTCAGGACAAAATTCAATAGTTCACAAATAATTTTTTTAAGATATATTTATTTATATTTCGTTTTCCACTTTAATGATTACATATATTTTCATGAAAAGTAATTAGTCTCTAAACATTAGAAAAAAATTAGTACTAAAATGTAAGTGATTGTATTGGAGATCAAACAAAAATATTGCCGTAGGCGTGAATGAATAAAATGAGTGAGCATTTTTTTGACGTCACATCTCAAGACAACCAGAGTATTATTTATAACTGATTTCGTTATTCCAAACCAAGGTCAAAAACGGCGATGACACATCAGCCAACACTTCCTTTTTGAATATCCCCACCACGTCAATGTGGGAATTTTTTGCTACGACCGATTTAGCACGCTTCAGACCCTCTACTTGTGAGGATCATCGGCCAAGTGGTAGCGTAATAAGCTTCCACACCACAGGTCCGGGGTTTTATCCACGGGCTAAGCAAAGTCGATTCAGTCTCTCATCCTTTCAATGGGTAGATAAATGAGTGCCAATATTGCTTGAGAACTAAACACTGGTGGTTTCACTTCAGACTGACCACCTGATCGGACATCGGCTCATGCACTTCAACACTCAAAGGTTACGTATACTGAAATGAGCACAGAGGTCTTGGCCTTCATGGGTTACTGCTCCACTGAATTTAGTTTTAGTCAGATTTAGTCTTGGTAAGTTTTCAGTGACATCAGTTACTGAAGGGAAAACAAATAGAAACGGGAATTATTTACCTTTGAATCAATTGACAATCTTTTAATTTAGTGAAACTTTACTGATTATCACTAGCTAATAATGTCAGAAACTGTAAAAGACAGGCCAAGAACAGGGCCAATCTGAAATAGAATTTTAAGGAAGGTCAAGGTCCACTGTTAGAAGTCATACCTTTTTCGAAAGAAAGAATTATCTACTGTAAACATAATTTTGTTTTAAAGTAATCTGATTTAAAAATGAACTTTCTTAGTATTATAAGAATGTTTATTGCCCCTATATATACAGAAATACCCCGAACTTACGGGATAGGTGGAACTGAGTGATTACCCAGTTGAATTCGTGTATGCCAAGATATGATTTCCCATATAAATACACATAAATCGATTTCAGTGGGTGCCCGGTATTGAAGGAAAATAATAATTTAGATGAAAAAAAATGCTTGTAAAATCTTAGATAGCTCAAATACAAAACCACAAACCGAAATAATTTTAATGTAGATGGTAGTAGTCTTCCGGGTAAAAGATTTTTTCCCCGCAAAATTTCCTCGTTTCATGTTATGTTTTTTATTCATTGTTTTGGTGAAAAAATACGTTTGCCGTTGGAAACTATATTTTTCTGAAATATGTAACCCTTTTTTAAATATAAACTGAGGCTTTCTGTTTAATTCCCAACCTCCATTCGATCTTCTGAACTGGGACATCTTCATTGTCTTACACTTGTTAATGTATTCCTTTGAGCTCATCCTTTGGCATCTCCTGATTATGGGAATGCAGAAATTCTTCAATGTGATCACTGCCCACTTCTAAATTTAGTTGCCTTTTAAGATCAACAACTTCTTCAATCTCATTACTAATTTTACGGCCGTGGGTAGCCTAATGGTTAGAGCATTGGACTCCAGACCGGAAAGCCAGGGTTCGATGCCCGATGCCACTAAATGCCCGCCGAGTATATACGGAGAACGTGCTCGTCAAATCAGTGGGTCCGAATGGTGTCGCCTCTATCGTGTTGTACCGAGCAAAATCACACTGTCACCTTCACGGGGGCTCAAAAGCTAAGGCTAACGACAGGCGTAAATTTCTAGCCCTTAGCCGCGATGAATTTCGTGGACCTTGATCTGATGTTACTGTCGATCAGGTGGCATAAGTAAGAACAACAACAGCTAATTTTACCAATATTTTCCACTCAATCAAAAAATGAATCGACGAGATTTGAAAATCGCTGAATCCCGGGTTCGCGTATGTTGAGGTAACGCAAGTTGAGGTATCAATGCATTTAATTATGATGTATTGGATCACAATTGGGTAATCACCTATTTAGTCGATTGCTTCATGGATTATTTTAGGAAAATTACCATTTATTTATCATTGTTTGCTTAATGGGGGCAATTCCCATCTGTATCCATAAATCCAATAAGGCAATGCAAAAACGTTACAATACTTCATTGAGCACTACGCACATTTCTGTATATTTCGCTTCAACAACGAATGATGAGGAATGACATCAGGATAAGATAATTCATTATCATTCGCATCGGCGTATTTATGGACTGTATCATTATTTAATATGTTGCAGACATTCATTCTTCGAAACATTAAGCGTAATCCATTCCATTAATGTTCATACGCGTGCGAAAGGTTATAGATTAACCGCAATGAATGAAACAATGTTTCAGTCATTGGGTAAGTAAGAAGCAGAGGAGTAATTGATAATTTCAAGTGACTGCTAACTGCGATGAATATTATTTTTAGAACATTATTTCTTAAGGTTTTAAAAAGAATTCAACAAATGAAAAAAACATGTATAGCCCCGAATTTCAAGTTGAAAATAAGTAGCTTTAATTTTTTTAATGTATTAATATGCTTTTTCGAAATCTTTTGTAGTTTATGAAAAATTAAATTTGCTTTTTAAATGTAAAAATTTCGTGTATAATCTTCAAAAATAAAATTTATTATATCTGAGCAATTAAATGGAAAAAATTGCTATTAAATAAAATTTATATGTACAGATGACTCGTTATATCCATTTACTATTAGAAAAGTATATCTTAAAATAAAAAAGTAATTTTGATCAATATTTTGAATAGCTAGCTTAGTTTATTCATAGCCGACTAATTTGATAAAATAATACTTTTTTATAAAGCGGTTTTTCATGTTCCATTTAAATGCAAATGTAAATTGTTTGACTATGAAACTTTTTTGTTTTGTTAGATGTCCACATTTCTAGGATTTTCTTGATAAATTCAAACCAAAATTTAATTAAAATTTTGAGGTTTTCATTGGGGAATGAGAGTGGATGAAACTACATTCTAATTAGAAGCTTATACACTTATCATAATTTTATTAAAAATTTTCAAAATAGAATAATTCTTTCATTTAATTTTAATTATAATAAAAGCATTCATTACGATGTTTTATAATTTATGTCGTACTACTTTTTATTTTTTTATTACCTGAAATATTATTTATTGATTCATTTGTTACTAACAGCAAAAATACCAACGTGTGACCTCAAAATAACTTATCAAAATGTATTCATATCTTGGAAAACATATAAATAACAATGCTCGAAAAATATGAAAAGTATAGGTAGACATTTGTTTCATATAAAATAAATATTTGTGATGAAAGCCTTTTTTTTTTCTTCTTATAAATGTAAAATGAATGCTTACAAATAAGAGATATTCAAAAATTTATTTTATACTTATATGTCCTAAACATTTTTATTCCAACTTGTAAAAGTTATTGCACTTGTTTTCTAAAGACCTAATTTATCATCTGTTTATAAGTGTATCGTTCCTTTAATTTTATCTTTGGTTTGTCTCGCATTTACGTTGTACAATAATAAAATAAAAATCATTTTGGTTTTTCGTGTATATATATATATATATATATATATATATATATATATATATATATACTAGCTGTTACCCGCCCGCTACGCTGGGTATTTCATGATGTTTTATAAATTTTTACTGCTTATATCTATATATATAAAGGATAAAAGCGACTCACTGACTGACTGACTGACTGACTAATCACGAAATCTCTGGAACTATTCAACCTACAGACTTGAAATTTGGTAGACATGTTCCTTTCATAGAGTAGACATCAGCTAAGAAAGGATTTTCCGAAATTCGAAACGCAAGGGGCGTTACGGGGGGTTAAGGGCTTTAATAATAATTGTTTCCATGTCTAAACTACTTGATGTACAATCTTGAAATTGGGTAATCGGATTCCTTTCAGAGAGTAGAGATCCGCTACAAAATGAGTTTGCTGAAAATCGACACCCAAGTGGCGTTGCAGGGGCTTAGGGGGCGTTATAGATAATTATTTCTATTTTTAAACTATTTGACGCACTGTCTTTAAATTTAATATATATAGATTCCTTTCGTAGAATAATGATCAGTTACAAAACGGGTTTTGTGAAAACAGATTTCTAAGTGGCGTTGCGGGGGATTAAGGGGCGTAATAGATAAATATATCCGTTTTTAAACTACTTCACCTACCTGCTTGAAAATTGGTAGGTAAGTTTCTTTCCTGGAGTAAATATCCGCTACAAAATGGGTTTTGGGAAAATTGACCCCCAAGAGGTGTTGCGGGGGCGGAGGGTTTAAGGGGCGTTATAAATTCCTATTTTTAAGTTATTAGACGAACAGTCTTGAAACTTAGTAAGCATATTCCTCTCATAGGGTAGAGATACGCTAAAAATGGGTTTCGTGAAAATTGCCCCCAAGTAGCGTTGAGGGGACTTAAGGGGCGTTATAGATATTTATTTCTATTTTTAAACTATTAGACGCACAGTCTTTATATTTGATAAAGATATTTCTTTCATAGAGTAGAGATCAGCTATAAGAAGGTTTTGTGAAAACAGACCTCTAAGTGGCGTTGCAGGGGAATAAGTGGCGTAAGAGATAAATATTTTCGTTTTTAAACTATTTGACCTACCTGCTTGAAAATTGGCAGGAATGTTTCTTTCATGGAGTAAATATCCGCTACAAAACAGGTTTGGAGAAAATTGACCACCAAGGGGTGTTTAAGGGCAGATATAAATAATTATTTCTTTTTTTAAACTATTAGACTAACAGTCTTGAAATTTGGTTAGCAGATTCCTCTCATAGGATAGAAATACACTGCAAAATGTGTTTTGTGAAAATCGACCCCTAGGTGGTGTTGCGGGGGTTCAAGGGGCGTTATTGATAATTTTTTTGCATTTTTAATTAATTGGACGCACAGTCTTCAAACTTTGCTAAGCAGATTCCTTTCATAGAGTGCAATTCCCCTACAAAATGGGTTTTGTGAAAACAGACCCAGAAGTGGCGTTGCGGGGGCTCAAGAGGCGTTATAGACAATTATCCCCGTTTTTAAACTGTTCGACGTACAGTCTTGAAATTTGATAAGCAGATTCCTTTCGTAAAGTAGAGAACCGCTACAAAAAGGGTTTCGCGAATATCAACTATCAAGTTTAATTTTGGGAGATTAAGAGGCGTAATCGATAAATATTTCCATTTTTAAACTATTTGATCATCCTGCTTGAAAATTGGTAGGCATGTTCCTTTCATGGAATTGAGTTCCTCTAACAAAGAGTAAAACGAAAATTGACTCCCAGGGATGTTTGCGAGGGGTCAAGAGGAGTTACAGAAAAAAATTCCTGTTTTCAATTGTTAGACCCATATACTTGAAATTTGTTAAGAATGTTTTTTTGTTGAATAGGGATCCACTAAGAATAAATTTTAAGCAAATCAAGTTCTGGGGGGTTGCAGGGGGTTACTGGGACGTATTGACAAAAAAAATTTCTTTTTTCGAGCTACAAGGACTATAATAATGAAATTTGGTTTGCATTTTTCTTTTGTTGAATTGAAATCCGCTAAGAGCGGTAATTTTGGAAAACGGCTCTCAACGGGATTACGGGGATATTTATAATAAAACTTTTGCTTTTTTCTGCTAGATTTAGACTTAAAATTTGGCTTGCATGTTCAATTTACGGAGTAGAGATCCACCGAAAATTGGTTTTGCGGGAATCCACTTGGTTTTTGAGTTACGAAAGAGCAAACATCATTCTATGCTTCAATTTTAGAGATTTTTAGAAAATACAAATTAGATTAGTTCTGCCCTTTTTTTTTAACAACAGGTGACAGTTACAGGTATAAGTATATTTTTCAATTCAATCGAATTCTTAATGCTAGGACTTAGATATCAATAATTCATACATATATATAAGCAATAAAAATTTATAAAACATCATGAAATACCCAGCGAAGCGGGCGGGTAACAGCTAGTATATGTATAAATTATTGATTCCGCTTACCCAATTTCAAGATTGTACATCAAGTAGTTTAAACATGGAAACAATTATTATTAAAGCCCTTAACCCCCCGTAACGCCCCTTGCGTTCCGAATTTCGGAAAATCCTTTCTTAGCTGATGTCTACTCTATCAAAGGAACATGTCTACTAAATTTCAAGTCTGTAGGTTGAATAGTTCCAGAGATTTCGTGATTAGTCAGTCAGTCAGTTAGTCGCTTTTCTCCTTTATATATATAGATATATACAAAAATTTTAATTTTAACATTCTTAAAATGCCTTACTGGAGAATTCAAATTTATCTATATCTATATATAGAAATATTACTTTCAATTATATTTAACGCAATAACGTATTAGTTAGTGATAAACTAAATATATATTTAAATTTAATAACTTTACTAAACATTGCATGGAACATGGATACCCTGCTAACTTTATAAAATGTTACCTAACAGTTAAATATAAAAAATATGTTATTAGTTGCACAGTTAATCGATAGATGGTGCCTCAAGCAAAGAAAATTAACAATGTTGGGGTGGTACTTTCATTTTCTATAAATTTTAAAACAAAATTTAGAGTTTTTAATTGTGTATATATATATATAGCCTTAATGTTATTTTATCAAAACTTAATATTTTTATGCGTTACTGTTTCTATTGCCCGAGAAAATGTGTTTTGCAGTTCTCACGTGGTAAGTCGTTATCTAATTGTTTTAGCTTTGATTTTAAAATATTTATTAATTATTATAAGCTATAATATTATCGTTTTTACATTAACATATTATGGTTTTATTTATAATAATAGTTAAACTTCTCTCGAAATTTCTTACTTTCTCTATGACCCAGAGTTTTAGCAAATTCAGGTGAAGCTTGACTGGCCGAAAAACTTTGTTTAAACCTGCAATCCTGGTTCCTAAGGCCAGGAGTTTGTTCTAGTACTACTGTGGCTAAGACTTTATTCTATCATGACTATAGTTATCTTAGGTTTATAACTATTTTTTTATATATTTTTGCAATATATATATATATATATATATATATATATATATATATATATATATGTATATAAAATTTGAATTTTTAAATGCGTAAAAATGTTTAAGTGTTAAGGAAAAAATTAAGAAAAATTATTTAAGATAAAAAAGTTTTAAGATTATTTTATACTCTTAGATTCATTAACTACTTATAGATAAAATGTATTTTGCTTATTTATGAGCATAATTATGGTTAACTAGTATGTAGTTAAAAAAGATTTATGCAAGAAGCAAAATAGGGCAACAGTGTAGTGATTAAACTGATTGGCAGACGTCCTAGCATTTATTGTGTGACTATGAAGTCACATGAATTTTGCCCATTATCAGGGATAAATACCAAATGATGTAGTATTCAGAAAAATACATTGTATCAACACGTTTCAAGGTCCTGTGAGACGGGCTCGTTAGAAAACAAACCCAATATTGGAAGGTTGAAAGTTATTACTCTGCAAGAAAATAAGCGAAGGATATTGCAATTTCCTCCTAAACCAGTATTGGTTTGTCGTAAGAAATTTAGTCTTCTCAAGAACATAACATGTACAATACGTTTTGGAGAACTACATATTCTTGCTTATTGTATAAAAATGGTACAAAAGCTAAAGCCACCCGATGTATGAGATATTGATTTATTGTTGTTAATATTCAGGGGATCTGTTAACACCAGTATCAATATTTTCGGCAAAGCTACTTCTTTCATGATACTTGATTTCATTTAAGAAATGGGATGGTCACAAATATATTGGTCATCAAAATTAAAATATAAAGAATACAACTTAATTGATACTTAAGAAGAATTATTAGTAGAAATTTGTACAAAAGCTTTAGTTACAGACATATCAATATATTTTGATGTTGATTATTCTCAAAATATCGAAATTAAAACCAAATTTATGGAAATTGGAAAACGATAACCAAAAAAAAAAACATTCAATTATATCTTGTGAAATATCTTTTCAGGTGTATGATCACCTTGAGCAGATATACGATCTTCATATGGTTGAAATTTGATGCGCTAAAGCATCCCACAAAGGCTCCACCGAATTCAAGTCTGGTGAGTAAGGTGGCCCTAAGTGGATATAGGACTTTAGTGATGGACTTTATATAGGACTTTAGTGAATGCATTCACCACACTCAGGACATACACCCTGAGATGGAGGAAAATCAACAAAGATCGCACAAAAAGGTACCTGCAATGTAGGAACTGCCATGTCACAGAACTGACCCCTGACTATCTGCAATGCTATTTTGGCGATTTTCCAGCGAATTAGTGACTGTCCTTAGGATGATCTGTATTCGGACAACTGTCTGAACATCGCTGAGGTGATATATAGGACCTTCGGTCCTATATAAAATTAACTCTCCATTTCCATAAACACGACAAACCAACCAACGGATATTCAAATATTTTATTTGTGTTTCACCTCCCTCGATTCTACCAATTATTCCCTACATTTAAAATTCCCTCTAACGGTAACTAATGAATATTAATCGAAATTTCATAAAACACATTCATTTTAAACAACACTACAGACCGGAATTCCAACAAGCATCCGTGTCAAACCACTGAGTCAATTTCCAAATTTGCTTTTTTTTAAAAATTGCACCGACTTTGTTTTGTTTTATTGTACTCAATTAACATTAATAATTGCTGCATCAGACATTGACTTCAAAATTAACTTAGTGAGCATATTTTGTCCCCATTTTCTTTTTATTTTGATGACCAGTGAACCAGCTTTTGTGTGAGCGACGCAAATTTCCCAATAATTAATCTTTATATGCCATAAAATGGGCAATATTAAGTACAAGATTTTTTGTGCCTCTATTTTTCGAGTCAACTTGTTGTGAATTAAGACCTCCCCTTACTCGACTACCTCCTGTCTATCTGAAAATACAGCAGGATGTGTAGGCGGACTTAAATGATCAAAAGACATAATTGCAATTCAAATAGATTTATTGATTCTTATCAGCAAATACTTTTAGACACACACTAATCAATTTGAAAAAAAAAACAAAAGAGAGAGGAGTAACTAGCGGGGAATCACTACTAGCCGAATATTCAGAATATCAACTGAATCTAGGAAAGCTTAAACATGCACAATTACAGCTTCCCTCCGTGCGAATAATCTCAATATCTCAAATAAAATCACTGACCTTATATTTTACATCGGCTGTTCCTTCGTGATGACTTCGGCCTTTTTACTGGCTGGAAGAATGGGTGAAGAATCCACGCTCTGTAATAAGGATTTTCACTGTATTTTATCCGCTTCTCCTCGCGTACCTTCACACGTAACAGACTATTTACGATTGTCAACAACTTTGTGCTGACGTCTCGATCTTTAATTCTCTTAACTTCACTCTTCCTATCACTTCCTATCCCTTCACTTTTTAACTCGCGAAACCCGAACTTTTTTATATAATGTATCTTATTTATATAAATCACGTCTGGCTCTCGGTGAAGATTGGTTGAAACAAATAAATTGTCTTAAAGAAAATAGAGGAGGTTAGCAAAGACCGTATAGATCCGTCACAAACTGTCCATGATATCATATATAAAAACCCTTTTGAGTAATTTGTTGCATTATTCAAAGTGAAAGATGTATATTAAACTAATTAGAAAATTCCTATTCTCTGAATCTCTTCTATACCATGTAAAAGTATTCATTTATATTGTAATGTTTTAAATACATATTTAATTTGATAGATAATTTAATTACTTAGCTCAATTGTTACTACTGGTATTTTAATTTCAGCAAAATTAATAATGCAGAATAATTGAAAACAAACAACGCAATATAAAATCAATAACGAATTAAATACGAAGTATTTATTTTACCGATTACTTGACGCTCTATTAAAAATGAAAACATCAGAGACTACTTCATATGTCAAGAAAATAATTGGAAATATCATCTCTTAAGGATCTAATGTTTATACACGAGGAAATGTAAATATCTAGACATCCTAATCAAGTATTGTGCCAAATCGAAAACTAAATAGAATCCTAGCCTTTAGAATGGTTGATCCATTATCACGCGAAATGAACTCTTATTGAATGGAACTGAAATATTTAAGTAAATAATAATTTTAAGAGACGGGGAAAATATTTAAGAACAAGTTATTTAAATTTCTCTTCTATCGTCAGATTACATTTTTTAAAAAAAATCTATTTCATCAAAAGTTTAAGTAACATAAGCAAACTATTATTCTTCGACAGTTTAAAATATGATGCTAATACTATTTGAATTCCATTATTCTCTATTTTTATTATCTATCTATATATAGACGATTCCCTCACTCAATCATCATGAGATCTCATTAATTATTAGACCTTCAGGTTTGAAATTTTGCAAGCGTGTTCCTTTTTTTGATCCATTAAGAACGGGATTTAAGAAAATCGATTCTCGTGTTGTTTACAGGGACGTTATTGACAAAAGTCAGTTTAGACAATTACATACAGCACTGCGAAAATCGGTCAACATGGTGCGTTTATTGAGTATTAAGTATCTAATTCAACCTCAAGGAGGCTCCATAGAATCAAAGTTTAACCAAAATAAAACTGGACTGTGTCCAGAAAATTGCATGTGTATATTTCCCTACGCCACTCAAAAGTTCTCTTTGATATTTTCAAATTAAAACCTATCAGCAAAATATCACCCTCAAAATGACGTAGTACATCTTCTCACAAATAATTATTTGTAATATATCCTAATTTCCAGTTAACGTGACAGAAAAACAGGATAAGTGTCATGAGGGAATTCCGAACTACCAATTCTTAATTGCTATAAGGAAAATATGTTTCTCAATCTGAGTATTGTGAACAAATATGAAAATCCGGATTCTATATCTGAGAGAACAACTCCACACGTGATAACGAATAAACGTTGATGATATTTGAGATTCTATGTTTTGTTGTTTGGTAAGTAGACTGGTCGAATACAATAAATCCAGTATCTTGAACCCGATAGAGTTGTTTGAGCGAAAATTTTAATTTTAATGTTGGAAAATAAATATTATTAGCATTCACATCAGAGACTTGATGAACATTTGGGACATTTTGGGATTATAGCTACATGATCCGGGAATCAATTGCTTTCATCTTAAAATGTCTGTTTTCGCACTATAAAATGTTGTAATTAAAATTAAGCATTTTCCTGATTAGAAATTACCGTAATAAATTGAATAAGTGTAAAATTACTTAAGACACGCACAATTTCAGTTTTATTAAAATTATTCTAGCTTTGGGTATTATACAGTTTGTAAATTAAATAAACAAAATTTGAAAAATAATTTGCATTACATATTTGAACTTAAATAACAAGACTTAAATATTTGAATGTTTTAATAAAATGCGCAGTACATTTATTAATTGCTAGGATTCTTTTATATTACGGTAAAACGTCGTTTATACGTGCTCTTTTGTAGAGTTTTGTTGGATGGCATACGATGCAGAAGGCAGCGGATTTCAAATGCTAAGTAATGACGAAATAGTGATTTCTGTGCAAGAAGAATCCAACCCTATCGACGATGACACGAATGAAGACGAGTACAACCACAACAACTAAAGTAGCAAGGGTCCATCAAATACTGACGAGTTTCTGCGTTAGAGACAGCTAGGCAGTGGTACGAACAACAATAAGAGTGCTATCCTACTCATATACTGCTGCTCAAGAAAATCAGAGACCTTGTAGCAAAAAAAACGAAGGTGTACAATTGTACAACAAAAATAAGTGATTATTTTCCAAAATAATGGTAATATTGCGACATTTGGCACCTATTTTCCTTTTTCTTCAAGCACGTTCCTTTTTCTTCAAGTACGATGATTTTCAATATTTGTATAGAGTCCAGTATCATATACTGCATGGATTGCATTGGGTTTTCGGTTATCCGAACAATCGCGTATCCGCACGGTGTCCGGTCCCAATTGATTCGGATAAACCACGTTCTTTTGTATAAAGTACATGCAAGATACTAATAAATGTAAATTTGATTTTCTAAGAATGATCTATAAAAAATTGACAGAATGTTCAATTTATGTTTCGTATCACTATCATATATATGTAAAAAAAAAAAATGTTTAAATATTCTTCAGTCGTTAATTAAAATTTGTCAGGAAAACCAGTACACGAGAACTCGAGATTTCAAATTTGAATGCTTTAATAAATGTAATGGTTCCTTATTCTCCTTTTTTTTGGTAGAATTGAGAATTATCCTTAATGTTACGTAAATGGAGTATATGTGAGTAGTTGGTATTGATGGCCGCTAGATAAAAGTGAGAATACAAAAGCGATGAAGGTTATGTATTGTTTTGTTTCTCGTCAGCAGTCTAATGCATGAGAAAAATAAAACCTTTCGAAATAAATACTTACTCAGTTGGTTCGACGCAAGAAAACGAACATGTGTCAACAGTTTTTTTCTCCCGAATGTTCGAATCTAATTTTAAGAAAAGTGAAGGTAAAAAGAATAATTTCTGAAAGCTGTTAATCTAACGCCAGGGACAGATAAAAAAAAAAGGTCAACTGCGAAGGATGAATGGAAATCATTTCCGAAAGCTCGTGTTCGCAAAATGGGGTTAAGAGTTCAAGCTGAAAAACGGAGAGGAAAGCTTCACAACGCTCTAAAGTAAATTACTATGTTAAGGGAAAAGCAAAAAGTGTTTAGCGTTCATTGAAGGGATTTTAAAAGTGAAAAAGAATATAAGGAAGATTACGGTTAAAATTCGTCATTCAGATTTAAGCCTGTAGATGAAATGGACAACAAAAATTGGGTCGTGATTGTTTTAATAACACTAGTAACTGTTGAATTAATCATTATAATATCAAATAATTTTGAAGAGATTGAAAATGAAATTGACATTAGCAATACTACATGTTTCTGTTCAGTACATATAGGGAGAAAAGTGTTTTATCATGAGTGTACAAAACATGGAAAAACTGTGTATGATTTACGCATTTTTTTTCACTCTTAATAAAACATATCTTACACCGAGTTTCGTAGGAGTGCAATTGTCCGAGAAGGAATTTCATAAAGTTTTCCAACAATGTCAAAACTGAAACATCCTTCATGTTTACTATGCGTGGGGGCAACGCAATCCGGAAAAACGTCTCTAATACGTCAAATGATTGCACAAAAGGCTTATGAATATGAATTCAAAAACATTATATGGTGCTATAAAGCATTTCAGGATTGGTTTTTTGAAGAAAAAGGAATTAGTTTTGTTCAGGGGATACCTGAAAACTTCGAAAATGAAAGTTTAGTTATTATTGATGATTGGATGTCTGATTTAAATGAAAAAATTGCTGAATTATTCACTGTTACATCACATCATTCTAGAATCAGCGTGATCCTGATATTGCAAAACTTATTTCCTCGAAATAAAGTAATGCGAGACATAAGTCTGAATGCGCAGTACATAATATTGTTTAAAAACAACCGCGATGTGGGACAAATTCAGTGTTTCGCAAGACAAATGTACGGAAATAAAGCATCAGCGTTTATGGATGCTTACAAAAAGAGCACGCAAGGTAATTTTAATTATTTGTTGGTGGATTTGCATCCGAGGACGGACGAAAAATTTAGGCTCAGAGAGAGTGTATTCCCCCATAGCGATGGATTCTATTGGATTTATGTCCCAATAAAATGAAGAATATAAAAAAGCATTACCATTTATTGAAAATACTGCTTAGCGCATCTCCAGCACAAAAAAGAGCAATTATACGCACTGCCGACAAAAGCCAGTTACTCTGTTTATGTGAAATATGTTTAAACGTCTTAGGTGGAAATTTAAGAGTGAATGTTAAGAAATTGCGTAAATATAAAAAGGCAATAAGAAAAGTCGCCAATAAAAAACTATCGCTAGAAAAAAAAGGAAAGAATTCCTTAACCAAACAGGTGATATTGGGTTAACCAAACTTCATTAACCAAACTTCCTCCCTATTATTCTTCCTGCGGTTCTATCTGCTTTAGCAGGCTTTGCCGGAAAAGCAATAGGAAGTCGAATTTAGTGACAATGTCTCGCAGAATGGCTCTCGTCCCGGAAAGTCAAATGACGTCTTTCTTCACCAAAGTGCCAGAGATAGGAGTGAATGATATTGAAAGTCAAATAGTAAATCTCCTTCATGAATCAAAATATTCAGACGATGCAAAAGCAAAGCTATTAAGCCAATTGCTCTTAAAATATCAGCTTGCGATAAACGAGCCAAAACCACCATTACGTGTCACAATTGAAGATTCAAAAGAACAAGTTCAAGAAGAATCTAAAAGAAATACAATAGAAGATCCTATATTACGTGACATCATACTGTCTGTTCCTGCAAACTTTCAAAAATTTATTCCACCTATCGGAGAGAAACTGAACACGCGCAGCTATGATTGGAATAAATATGGTGAATTGACGATAGATAGTGAAATTATCAAAAACACGAACGTCATTGATCTATTTTCGTATTTGTTGAGGAACGTCAAGAAAGGTCCTGAACCCAATGGGTTTTCAGTTTTTTGGAGAGCCATTAAAGAAATTAAAATCCCGACTCGTTGGATCGGCAACCAGAAATTAGTGGAAATGCTTGGAGACGACACGATTTTAGACGAGGTCCTAAAAGAATATACTTTTGAAACGTTAGAAAGAGTTAACACTCCGAAAGGGAAAAAAAGAAAGCAGAACTTCTCAAAAAAGAAAGGGAAAGAGTTTTAGAAACGGCATATTATGATTTCGTAAACCCTGCGTCGTTTGGTGGAATAAAGAAACTATCAACGCTTACCAAAGTTCCATATCAGCAAACAAAAGCTTGGTTATCGTCTCAAGACACATACACTCTTCACCGTCCCGTTCGTTATAAATTTTCTCGAAGAGCGACACTTTCGTATGGTATAAATGATTTGTGGCAATGTGATCTAGTTGATTTACAACATTTAGCGGAGCATAATAATGGATTTAGGTTTTTACTAACCATTATTGATGTGTTTTCTAAGTTTGCCTACGTTATTCCTTTAAAAAATAAGAAAGCTGTTAGTGTTACAAAAGCATTTCAAAGCTTGTTACAGCAAGTGAAGCCAAAAAACATTCAAAGCGATAAAGGTAATGAATTTTACAATACTCAGCTTCAATCTCTATTTAAGAAATATAACATTAATCACTATTCTGCTGAAGGAGACGCCAAATCAACTATTGTGGAGTGATTTAATAGAACGCTGAAGCAAAAAATGTTCAGGGTTTTCACGTATAGAAAATCATATAAGTATGATGATGTTTTGCAGTCACTGGTGAAATCGTATAATAATAGCAAACATCGTAGCATAGGCATGGCACCATCGAAAGTAACTCGCGAGTTAGAACCGCAAACTTTTAAAAAACTATATGGCTATTATACCCCCCCCCCAATAAGGAACCCCCAGATAACTCTAAAGGAAGATGATTTAGTGAGAATATCGAAAGGGCGAACAAACCTTTTCGACGTGGATATTTACCAGGTTGGAGCGATGAAGTGTTTACCGTGGCAAAGGTTTATCATTCTTATCCAACCACATATAAGCTTCAGGATATGAAAGCAGAAGCTATAAAAGGACGATTTTACGCAGAGGAACTTCAGAAATTTTCGAAGCGCTCAGATGATTATTGGCATGTAGAAAAAGTGCTCAAAACAAAAGGCAGTGGCAGGAAGAAAGAATATTATGTGAAATGGAAAGGCTTCGATAATCGGTTCAACTCGTGGGTCAAAGCAGCATGGATGAAGTAAATGACTTTTACGTGACGCTTCCTAGTAACTCTAGCCTCAGTTTTTCCCCAAAAATACGCAGGCAGCATTCAGAACGAAACTAGCTCGTCCAATTATATTGTCAGGTGCGTGGGAAGTTGGCTTGTCAGAAATTTTCGTTCCCCGAACATGGTTTAATATCGAAAATCCCAATAATAAATATTCGATAACATGAAGAAACTAAAATTGTGGAAAAGGATTATGTTGAACATGAAATCAGAGTGAAAATTGAAGAGGGAACTTCAGACAAGGAGATAATCGATACAATTAACTAAAGTATTGAAGAAAAATGCGGGCAATTTGTCTCTTTTGCATTGGATCAAAAGAATATAATCGTGTATATCGCCCCGAATTATGAACTACATTTGACAGCTGTTGATGCACCGCGATTGTTAACAATGTTACACTTACCGAGAGAGGATAGAATTATAAAAAATTCAGAGAGTTTTGTGTTTAGAAAACCCTCAAAGACAAACAAAGACAATCTTCTAAAAATGATTGCTAGAAATCTTAAGAGGCATTATATAATTCGAGCTTTCAAGTTTAATCATAAGTTTACCGATCTCGACAATATGCATCATGAAATATTCCAGCATATAAATTTTAATCTTATGCAGACTGGGATTGGAGGAGCGGCAGATTTTATTTTCGACTTTACAGAGAATAAGGTTCAAATAACTGTTCAAACAAATGTTGAGCTCGAATTCTGGTTATTATATGCCCCTTTGCTTATGAGGATGTTGAGCAAGACGAAAGATGTTATTTTAACCGGTAAAACTCTACATGTATTGCAAAAAGTGGAAAGACCCCCACTGAATGAACATTTTCGAGTTAGCATTACTGATAAACCAACGGTTCCAGTAAAAGAGAAAAAAACAGAGAATTTAGAACTAGAAGTGGGATTTTATAAAACCTCAGAGCAATTGTTTCGTTTATTTAAACATCTGGCTTTTAACCATTTAGCTAATAATAAAGTGAAAATGCATATACCCGATACATCTAGTGTTACTTTTCAAGACGGCTTGAAAGACCTTCTAGGTTTCAAAAATTCAACATTTTATGGCGGCACTCATATATCAGACTATCAACTGGAATTAGATGGAGGAATCACTGAAATCTATGTCTGTAGTGATATAATAGAATCGCATTTTGTGGGGGACACTATTGCCCACTCCTTCGTATAATTCTGTTATGTCAACCAAAGAAGATCAAATCGTTATAAATTATTAAAGACCTTTGTATTTTCCCCTACGCAAAAATTATATTGATTGTATAGAAATCGAATTGAAAAGTAGCTCTGGAGATGGTATTATTTTTACGAGCGGAAAATCACTCTTAGTTCTTTCTTTCCGTCGTAGAACAGTATAAAACTTTAAATTATTGCTGTGCAGAATCATTTCGATTCTGACTGTGAGAGAGAATGCATTTGGATCAAAAAGCTTGCGAGAATTATTACTTGTCACAGGTACAGTCAGGAGGTGGGCCGTATTTTCATGGAGTTAGCACCAAGAGGGTATGGAATGTTCTCGAATTTATTCCGATTTATAACTCCCATAGCAAATGAAAGCAGGAAAATATCTCGGAAAACATATCCTAAGTGCAGGCTCAAAGGTAATGTCAGATGTTGCTTCAGGTTCGTCTTTGAAAGACTCTGCGAGATCACGATTTCGTGAAACATCCAAACAGATTAAAGATGACTTTCTTCATAAAATTCAGAGTAGCTCGGGTATAAAAAAAAGAGATCCTATAATAAAAATCATTCGCAAAGCGTCAAGCGAAGTCGCAAGAAATTAAAAGAAGACATATTCTCCTAAATATGGATTCGCGAGCGTGTGCTTGTGTTTCCAATGCTTACGACCTTTTAGAAGTCAATCCTATTCAGCTCTCGACTGAAGAAAGTTCATACACTTAAATTTTTCCCGTAGCATCCCTGAGTGATAAGACACCTATAGAATTTTACGTAAGTGGCACTGGGGATAATTACATCGATTTGAGTCATACATTGTTGCAAGTCCAAGTGAAAATAACATTTTCAAAGTCGATTACAAAGTTCTCTTGAAGCTTTGCAGTGAATATATTGGGTACATGCGTAAGTATTGTCACAAAGTGAATTTTACATCAAGATCTGCAATCAAATGCTTGGTCGACAGTTCATAGCGACTGTTGTATTCTCTGACAATATCATTGTTGTTCAGAAACTCTTAAAGTAGGCTACACATTCATTCCCAATCCGACCTTAATTGCATCCATAGGATGAGCATTTGCTGCTTGGATGGTGACATCATATTTTCGTAAAGAGAATCAGTGAAGCAATGGCAACTGTTAGTCGATCCAGTGCGCTCAAGTACATGCAAACTTTTCGTTATCTCGGTTCGGGAGCCTCAACTGCTGAATAACTGATAGCAATTATAAGAGTTTCATAGTTCATTTTATATACTCGTGATTTTCAATGACCTCCAAAACATGTTGAAACTTGAATTGATACAAACATTGGCTAAATTATTTGTTGACATATGTCTAAACATGATAATGCTTGAAATTATATGCTGACAAATTTGCTGGGAATATGGTGAAAAGCAAATAATTTTGTAACGAAATTGGTGAGCCACAAATTGTTTAAAAACTTTTCGTTATGCTCAATATTGTCAGAATCAAGGAGTATTAAGGATGTTTTGCAATTGTGCAGGAAATAGAGCAAATTGACCACAAGTCAGCGAGACACAAAGCATTGATATCGATACTGATTCCATTTGCAATAATTGGAATTATTTTTATGAAGTGTAAAATATTGTTATTGTTAGATTGAGCTGTAACTACAAAAATAATAACATGTATTGTTTCAAAAGCTATAGCAACCCAATGACTGCCAGGTTTTCGTTTAGAATCTAAGTCTACAAAACATGAATAGCTACTTAGCGTTTGAGGCAATTCATCTGGCGCAACACTCCGAATTTGAGTTGAAGAAGGAGATCGCTGCATGCAAGCCTGCAGAGATATACTACCATCTTAATAATCTGTGAAAATACTGCAATTTTTGTCGATCTCTATAACATTCGATACCTGAAAACACTATTAAATTCAACTGTTTCCGGTAGTGCTTTTAATAAATTTTAAATTCATTGTTGTAATTGCCATTGCGGAAATACTTCGTGCACAAAGGCGAGATCAGGTGTTAAATCTAGAGCTTAATGTATATACCCATCCCATTCACTGAAACTGATATTAATGTCCATCCTTATGGTACCGACCTAAATCAGTGAATAGACCATATAACATCTGCTGTAACAAGAACTAAATTTCCGTTGAAGAGTTTGATGAGATCATTCGATTTCAATCATACACAAAGTATGTGTTAGCTATTGCTTAAATTGAATGGATTTTGGTCACATTGAATGTTATTAGAAACATATCCATTACTATCGTGTTGACTGCTGTCCAATAATCATTTGAAGAAGTTACGGATTGCATTCTGAAAAGGGACGAAGGACTTCACTTCTGTCACAGTGAGCATTTTAATGCTCGTTCCTATTGCACTTTGTTTCGCGACGAATCATGAGTCGATGGTGCTACTTTCTTTCTACAAATAGATCGCATTTATGCCATATTTAAAATCGTGCTTGGCTGAACATCATTGTGAAAGAATCTTTATTCTTTTCTAATTTAATGCGTGATTCACTGAATTAAAATAAATTGTTCTGATTACCTAGGTCGAAATGTAGGACCTATCAAGTCCATTGTGGTTGCTCTTACAGATGTTTTACCTGGTTGATAAGCCAGAATTTACATTATCAACATTAGTGAGTTTACTGCAATCATGTTTTGAGCAGTGTCTGTAGAAAAGCCTGCTGTGAGCACATCCTGGACGATGCGGTGCAAGCAAAGCATCGAAAATGATATCTGTAAGCATAGTTTAGCTTGTAAGAAACTCTATATCATTTAGTGTCACTTGAACATTCTACGCAAGTGTGTTGGGAGGTAGTTGATGTGGTGCGACTTGGTCTGGTGTTATCAGTAGCTGCTCATTCTTTT
>BMAO01027841.1:0-31866 GCA_019973975.1 Trichonephila clavata
TTTTACTGCTTTCCTTCCCAAGACCGACAAAATCTAAAGAATGTTTGATGGCGTATTGAGGTATGATACGAAAATGGTAAACTTTCAACTCTCTTTTTCCCATTCACTATTTTTGTTAAGCTAAACGCAATATTTTCAGCGAAATTTAATACCCCCACTTTCTCATCAACTATTAAATACCAGAGTTACATTTTCCATTGGGGAAAAAAACACTAAAATAAAAAGGGCGAACTGATGGTTAAACAAAGAGCTTGTTAGGCTCACATGTACGTAAGGAACGTGCATGCGTGAGAAATAAACTACCGAGTGTTCACAAGAAAACAAAAAACATACCGATGTAACCGAGTGCTAAAACCGGAAGAGGGATAGTCAGAAAAAAATACCAAAAGAACATTGTCCCAGAAAACCGAATATAATGGCAAATTGAATCGTCACCTAAGATCAAAATACACACTTAATTAAACTATATACTACACGTGGCAAGAAAAAACGCACGTAAATTTTATAGACGCCCAGAATAGCATTGCAAAAGGAAGTAGAAAAGAACGGATGCCACTGGTATATATTCTGAAAAGAGGAGGAGGGGGTGAGGGAGAGATGCTTTGTCCAATAATTCAGCCGGTAGCTTTTGAAGTTGGGCATCGGTGACATTGTCAGGGTCCTTCTCTTTTCGGCGGGGATCGGAATGCTTTGACAGCCACGAGACGAGCCAACCACACACGACGGATTTCGTAATTGGAGGGGCCCAAAAATAAACTTTCCCTTCTGCGAGACAAGGGGTTGGCATGAGAACACTCTGTCATAACAGCTACACCTCTTCATTGAGGTGTGTGCTTTTTTTCCCCCTGACTTCTTTCGTTGCCTGTCTACAAAAGGGAGATCGTTGGAGATAAGGAAGGAGTTATGCAAGTATTCGAATTTAACTCAGTGGGATACAGACTCGTAGAGGGATAGCAGCCAATTAGACTTTTTAATGTGCTAGATTGTGTGGAAAACTTGTACTTTGACTTCACATGTAATGGAATTTTAAAAAAGTTGAAAGATATATATATATTTCAAGGATCATTAACAGTTTGCTGTAACAATCCAAAATTAAAAAGATTTAAGGATTTATTTTCATTGCCCAATAGAATGTTCTCTTAATTTATAAAATAAAATGTAAAAAATAAATTGGAACACGAATTATATATATAAATATGAGAGAGAATTAAAAATTGTTAACAGTTTTAAACTACATGGAATTCAACAAATTTTAGTATTTCTCCTTCACTTTCTTACAAATCAACTACAGCATTAAAAAAATTAAATACAATAATTTTAATTAAAACTTCATTGTGTTTAATTACTCCAAACCAATTCAGAAAAATATCTAAAATTTTATTTAAATCTGGATATACATGAACCAAGAGAGAGAATAGCTGCAATATTTAAACACAGGAAAATAAATTTACGGCAGATAGCTTGTTTTCAACTCTTGGAGGTTTTTAGACTCGCTCTTCCACAACGAAGGTATACAAAAGGAAGGACATGAAAACGCATTCAGAAAGAAACATACAAAAATCTTTTCCAACCATTCCCCTTCCGATGTTCCTTATTGAGAAAAATGGGCAGAGTTCCTAGCTCTTCTCCCCAGTCAACTTAGCAGCTTTTCGATTGTAATTGAGGAAGAGAGGACAGGCGGAGGTTAAAAGGCAATATAGCTAAACTCAATAACGAGAACTTTCGAGAGATTTTTCTACCGAAAAATTCCCAAGAGACTACCATCCGGCAAATTGAGTGTGTACCAACTCCAGCAGAACTTTCCCTCTATTCCCCCAAATGAACAATAACACAACAACGTATTCCAAGCTCCATCACATTCATTATTCAACAAAACCCCCTCCTTTTCCCTATATACGTATATCGCAATCTAGCATTCCGATCCCCCTTAAAATCACTCGCGCACACATAATACAAATGGACGGGGAAGCGAAAAAAATATGCAATTAAAACGCAGGAGCCTAGGGGACCATTGGAGGGGGAGGGGTTGGCGTATATTTGCGTCACACTCCAGAGACCAACAGCAAGCAGCCAATAATCGGCAACATCTATCGATCTATAAAAGCGAACCGGGGCGACTTATTGGTGGAATAAGTGGAATGTGCGAGGGCTTTTTTCCATTGGAAATTAATGATCCGTTCCAAACATAAACGAATCGCTTTTCTAGGAGCCAAACGGCCAGAAGCAGGAAATATCTGCCCAATGGACTATTTTATACTTTCCGCTTCAGCATCTATTCCCTCGCTTTTGCCAGGGTTATAAATTGTTACTGCGCATCAAACACTGATTTTTTAGCGTTCCTCCCCCGTACTATTTATTCCCCGGGGTAATGTATTTTATTTCAGACGGTGGGAAGAGAGAATCGGTGGATAAAATTAGTCGGTGAGGATCTTCGAATAAAGCTTCGTTTGATGGAGACTACCTGGACATCAAAAATTGTTTTAGATTCTGCAGAGCAGAAAACTAGTAAAATAAAGCGTTAAAAAAAGAAACGACGGTACAAAATTGTCAGAATAATGGGAAAAGGGTTTTAAAAAAGACCCCACTCCTTTTTCTGTTAAAAAAAAGAGATTAATACGAAAAAATGGGGGGGGGGGAGACAAAAAAATCGATTTTTAAATGAAGTATATTTTGTTATTCTTTTTCGGTATAATTATTTGCGATCATCAGTTTCAATGATAAAATTAAATTTTAAAAAACATTCTAAATTATAAGATTTTAAATTTTTTTCTTAAAGCATAAATACAATTACAAACGATAGTAAAAAAAACCCATGAAATTTTTATAAATAATTGAAATTATGAATATTTATTAATAATAAATGAACAATATTTGACTCCAATACTAAAAGAAATCCATTCAATTTCATCAAAAAAATTGTTGGCACTTTTGCTTTTTAGCAATCAATATTTTTCATCGTAAATTAATAACAACCGATACAACGAAAATTAATCACATATTTTATTTGATTATTATTATTTGATATCCGCCATCCCTCTTTGAGACTTATCAAATTAAGCAGCGCTGCTTTCTGAAATTAAAAAAATTTCTGGTAAACTAAATTTTACGAATATAATTTTTCAAAATAAATAAAACTGTCAAATATCAAAGTTACAACAATGGAAATAATTTTACATGGCAAAAACAAATTTATTATTTTTATTAGTAGTAGTCACCATCAGCCAGTAGCGTATACAGACTTTAATGGGGGAGGGGGGGACCCTGCCCCTTCTTTAGAATTCATATATTTCAAAAAAGAAAACGTAATTTAAAAGAAAATTACACAATATAAATTAAAAACGTGAATTCTTTTGCTTATATGTATAAATTCTACATCTCTTTTATTGCATCAAAAAAAAAAACTGCAAATGCACCCGTGAAAAACTAAGCCATGCAGTAACGCACACACAATTTTTTTTCGGGGGGGGGGGGGGTGTCCATGGTCGAAAGTCTCCCAACTCGTGCCATACCTCAAGACAACACCAATTGATTCTTCTGATTTTGTCGATTTTGGAGTACTTTATTACATTTTATGTTATATAGGATTATCATCAATAAAAAAAAGGGCTTTGGGGGGAGGGTCTAGACCCCTAGGGCACCCCCCCTTGTGTGCGTCACTGAAGCCATGTAACCTTTGGTAAACAAAACAGAAGGTAAAACTGGAACAGTACAGAAACAAATAAGCTCCTGAGGACGAGACAAAAAAAAAATTATGGCGGAAGAAATATCCACAGCCTTTAAATCAACGCCACTTGATTAATGCGTAACGGTAATCTCCTACAGCAAACAGCAAACACCAATTTTTCACCGCATATCACCGCGTCTTGACCATTAAGCTCTGCCATGTATCGATAGCACTTCCCAAATATAGCACACAAAAAACAGGGGAAAGAAATAATAAATAAACCTCCCAGAAAATGACAGATTACCAATCCAAAACGTTATCACAAGAAGTACGCTTTTAGAAACTGGCAAGTCACCTGCATGGAATGGAATGAATTTATTACTTTCTTCCGCTGGGTTCTTCCATTAGCTCCAGAACAATGGCCGACAAAAAGTTGCCGTTATTAGAAACCTAACAACAAGAAACTAGTTTCGTAAGTGAAGATAATAGATTCTTATTTTTAGGGAATATGGGTCGGACGGTGTTGTGTTGGAACTACTGACCCGTCCGATAAAGATGGGAATTAGTGGAAAGGGAAATTGATTCCTCCGCTTCGGGTCAATATGTCCAAAACAAAGATGATAGAAAGATTTCCGTAAACTCTTTGTTACTATGTTACCAGGTTTGTCAATATAGTTATTACGTGAATTTGTGAGCCAGAAACAAAACCGGAAAATATGATTATGTAAATATTAGAAAGTTTTACATGTATTATTCTCCACAGAATCATACAACTATGCATTTTCAAAAAGATAATTTATATAAGCATGCAGTGGCGCACACGAGAAAGGGGGGGGGGGTCTACAAGTCTGGATCCCCCCCATAGCCCTTGATTTTTTTCGATTGGTTCTTAACCTATGAATACAGTACGTAAAATTTAATTATGCATTTTTTAAAAATTTAATGCTAATTATTCATTTAATAATGAATTTTTTTTACTGTTTTTTGTTACCGAAAATCGACAAAATCAAAAAAATACGTTTGGCGTCGTATACGAGAATAATGGACTTTCAGGTCCTGACCCCCTCACGTTTGAAAAATTCTTGTTTTCGCCACTGTAAGCGTGTGGTAGTTAGAATTTTGTGAATGATAAACTTAGTTCATAAAGTGAATAAAACATATTCCTTGAGAAGGCTGGAACATATGACTTTAATTTGATTCGATCCGAGAGGAGCAAACGTCGCTCTGAAGCGACGCGTAGACTATTGGCGACAGCAGTAGCGCACACAAAAATTTTTCAAGGGGGGTGACCATGGTCGAAAGTCCCCCAACTCGTATCAGACCTTAAGAAAACACCAATTGATTCTTCTGATTTTGTCAACAAAAAACAGTAAAGAAATGAATAATTGAAATAATAATTAGCATTAATTGATAAAATAAATTGTTAATTACAAGTAACAAAATTCTATGTATATATAGAATTATGATCAATCGAAAAAAACTCAAGGTTTTTTTTGGGGGGGGGGGGTCCGGACCTCTAGGACACCCCCTTGTGTGCACCATTGGACAACAGACACCGTGATTTCGAACCACGGTCAAGCGGGGAGGAGTCAACTAATTTCAAATTTCATTGTTTATTTTCAAAATGAGAAGGTTTATGTGGAGTCAGAGGCGGATTAAGGAAGTTGGAGGCCCCTGGCGGTAAAAGGTTTGAGGCCCATGGGCTCAAGAGTCAAAAAACTAAAATAGTGAAAAGAGCCGCCGCTTACTTTAAATTCTCAAAATAAAATGTATTGCTAATAATAAAACTCAACGGTTAAAGAAAAATCTTAACTGTATATAAAAAAAAATAAAACCTTACTAAAGAGCTTCAGTTTCGCTATACAAATTGATTTCTCTTTGGCAAATTCATCAATTATTTTTGCCATATCTATTTTGTCCAAAACATTTTGCTCTGTATATACTATGGCCATGTTGTTCAATTTGTCTTTTCTCCCATGGTATTTCTTAAATTATTTTAACACGTTTTAAAACTGAAAAAGATCTTTCGCCTGATGCATTCGATAATGGTATAGTTAAAAATATTTTCAAAAGTATTTCTACATTAGGATTTCTCTTGCAACTCGATAAATTTCTAGTGGTGGTTTTCATTATATCTTTGTTTTGTTTTCTTGATCCACAATTCATATAGTAAAAATTAAATGATTCAATATCGTCTTTGTAGATTTCCTTTAATTTTTGTGTAGCTTGCTTTCTTTTTAATACACTGGGCTTTCACCGACAGTTATGGTCGGGAGTGTGCAATTTTCTTTGATGGAGCACTCTCGAGGTTAATTCACACACCCTGACTGCAAACTAGTACGCCAGTCTGGCGATACAAACTGTTGCACTGCGATGCATAAACATCATTCAAGGGGTGTTTTCCAACAGGATATCGTGCTTCCTCATCCCTGTTGTAATCCAACAGGCTCTATAGAGTGACAACGTGTTGAGTTGACCTTCTAGATCACCAGATCTTTTTCCAATCGAGCAGGAATGGGACATCATTGAACGCAATGTCAGCTTCATCCACAACCAGAATTAAACAACCTTATAATGACCGACTAAGAGCAACAAGCATGCAATTCCATTCCACATACTGATATCTGGTACCAGTACGACACGAGGCATGCATGCTTGCATTTAAAATTGTGGCGGTTATACCAGTTTTTAATGTATCATTATTTCACATTTGAAATGGCTTTACTCTCGCTTGCATGAACCTGTGATCTTGAAGCTTTAATCAATTTAATATGCTACCTATGCATTTGTATAGGTAGTCTATTACCGATTTGTATTGCCGAAGTTTTATTAGTCGACAATATTTTTTACTTGGTGTTCGGATTTTTTTTTCTTTCGATCATTGTAAAATGTACCCGAGAGTAGTCAAGCACGCCTGTAAGCAGAAAACGAACTTGTTTGATTTAAATAGCATTCATTTGCTTGAAATAAAAATTGGGCAAAAAAAAAAAATGCATGTGAAAAGTTTGTACAGATTGCAACAATACAGATATACAAGAAAAAGATGGCTAGGGCTGCTACACGACTCAAAAACGAGGAAATATCGGGGTTGCAATATCGGTTCAGGATCTTTTTTTCTTTTTGCACGAAGTGGAATCCATCAAGGTTGGGGCCCCTCTAGAGTTGGGGGCCCCTGGCGGCCGCCAGGTCCGCCACCCGCTTAATCCGCCTCTGTGCGGAGTACGGGATTTTGAATATTACTTTTCGAAAAAGGAGGAATACAAATCAAAATTTTATCAGAAGTTATCTGCTTAAAATTTCAGTCTATAACAATCCTTATGGGGGGGGGGGCGGTTACAACCCCCTTAGAGCTCTGTCGTTACACCACTGGTCAACACTGATTCGATTTATAAAAATTTCACTGCCCTTAAAAATTAAATTGTGAGGAGTGCTTATTAACATCGCACTTTAAAGAAACACGAGGGCTATTCGCAACTGACCACTTCAAGTGACGGGAACAACACTAGAGCTGGAACAATCTCCTAACTTCTATACCACGCCAAAGGGAGAACTTTCAGTCTCAATAGATTTAACGAGCTTCAACTCCTCTACACAACGGGGTCTTCAGGTGGCACTAGGTTTCGAACCAGCTACTCGACAACATCGGCCATGAGTTTGTGACAATAATCATTCGGTCACATACGATTGATAAAACAAATGTAAAACAAGCAGTGCCGGTTTATCCTTTGGGCGCTTGGGGCCGGTGTACAGGGGCCTGGAGGGTCTCGGAAGGGCCTGGATAAGCTGGACTTAACCAGATTTTCTGGTTATAAATTTCAAACCTCCAGTGCCAAAGGGGCCCGGAGATCTTTTGCACCCAGGGCCCGAAATGAACTTAAATCGGCACTGAAAGCAAGACCATTTCGAGAAAAAATGTACAGGCTCTACTAGAGTATAATTGATGCATTAGCTCAGTGATTCTCAACCACTTTTTGTGTGCCGTCAAATTTTAGAAATGTATATAGTAAAAATTATAATGCTTTTTTTTATTACAAGTAAAGTTTAAATTAAAGAAAAGTACTTAAAATTTTTTTCTTTGTGTGCCGCCAAATTTTGAAGTCGTTAAAAGTGTGCCACGACAGACAAAAAAAAAAGTTGAGAATCCCTGCATTAGCTCTTAACAAAAAATAAAAATAAAACTCGACAAAATATTTAAAGATGAAGAATAATCTGCAGAAAATATCATTAAAAAGCTACGTGAAGCATTGAAAATTCAAAAAGGTCAGAGGAATCAATCCAGGCAAAAATAATTACGAAACTCATTTTTTCATTTTCACAACAACTATTCCAAGTTTTAAATGACTAATTCGACATTTAATAGATTTACAACGAAGGTTAGTCGGTTGAAGGTCGATGTTGAACAAAATCGAGCCATGGTTGATCGTAATGACTTCAAAATAATACGGAAAAGTTATAGATGAGTTAATACATTTGAGATGATCTTTCTTCATTCAGATGACTGCTAATTAACAATCATCGAAACACGAGGGCTATGGACGACCGACCCCATAATTTCGAACCACGATCAGGTGTCAAGGACGATACCTGAGATGGCATCTCACTCTTCATGTTGCTTCAGTGAGTCTTAACTAACGTCGTACTATAAAGCAACACGAGGGCTATTCGCGATGGACATTGTAATTTTGAATCGTGGTCAAATGACGAGAACGACAACTGAAGTGGTGCCCCATTCTCCAAGCTTCCGAGTCACACCAACATGAGGACACTATGAAACTCTATAGATTTAATGTGCATCAGCGCCCTCTACACGGCAGATCTTAAGTGGCAATAAAACTCGGCTGAAATGTCATCTACGAGTTGGCGATCGAGAACGCTCGCAAACCACGGTTTTGAAATAAAAATTGCATTATGTAGCAATATTCAGAAAAGTAGGGTTGCTATCGAGATGACTTGATTCATTTATTTCCAAGAGTGAACTTAAACTATATTTCACATTAAAAATTAAATCTTTGTCAATGTGCTTCAAGATAAGGGATTGTATTTGTATAAATTACATTCATTCCTTACAAAAATATTAAGTTACAAAAAATTGATTTGATTCTTTTAAAATAAAATTATCGCTGAAATAATGATGTTATTACTCAGTAAAAAAAATTGCGATGTGAAAATAGGGTATAACTGACACTCAACGAACAATTTAAAACTCTCCTCTCTTATTTTCACCAAATTATTGTGTTTCAAAATTAATGGAGTTGACAGGAAAATATTAATGGGGGGGGGGAGTATGGGGAGGGTTAAGTTCAGTAAATCCGAAATTTCTTAGCAAGTAACTAAATCTAATTATTTGCATGCACTTAAAATATTTCATTCGCATAATGAGTCAGCAGTAGGAATCAGAATTTGAACCCAAGACCCAATGTCAATGAAAAATCTGGAAGTTATACATACAGTAAGACCTTGACTTACGCGATTTACAAATCTCGTCCATTCGCCTTTTGTTAAAAGGGGGGGGGGGTGAAATTGGTAAAATGTAATTGAAGAAGTTGACGATCTTACCAGATAAAAAAACTTAAAAGGTAGATACTGATCACGTTCACAAGAACTGCTGAATTACCAAAATCAGGAGCCGACATGAGCTCATAGAAATGTATGAGCAAGAGCAAAACATTTAAGTTATTGTCTTGAAGAACTTGAGTCTTCAAACCCAGGTTCAATCAGAAGATCGAATGACGCTTTGAGAAATTGTGACAGAAAAACTCACTTTAATTGAAAAACGGTTAAAAATTTTTGAAAATATAAATTCCTTTGAAAAGCATATTTTTTCAAAACAAACAAACAAGGAATAAACAAAATTATTAGCATGCCGCGAAAGGAAATTTTTGCGGGAAGAAAAAATATATATTTCAAGCGACAGACTACTTATAGTTAGATTTAAAAAAAACTTGCATCAAAATAACTTTAGTTTGCGATTTTGTACCTGTGTCATCTAAGATTTTATTAAACCCCACAACTAGATACATATTTCCCAACTAAATAGCTAAATATGTATTTATATGCTAAATCATACCCCGACTTATGCGCTTAAAACTCAGTCCGACCAATCGGGTATTACTGTGTATTTTCATTAAATATTACTTCATCTCGAATATGATTAAATAAAAGAAAAAGTCTATGGTAAAAACGTACTGAATTATCATATGGTTTTACTGAATCAATTTTTATCCATCACAGGCCAGCTTTTACGTTAAAATTGACAAATGCGTTTATTACTGCGTTTACTACGACGAAGTTTCAAAACAAGCCATGCACACATTCTGATAGATACATCCAAACATTGAAATTAATCATTTTAATTTCACACAAAAACAAATTATGACAAAAATGCATTCAAAATTTTCTATTTATATTCATAAAAAACAATAGGGGTAAAAAAAAAATATCCGAGATAGTAGCCTTAAAGCCAGACACGACTTTAATTTTAATTTTTTTATTTCTCAAACCACCAGCGATCGTTCAATTCCCGAACAGGCACTTTGACCCTATTTTCCCCTTGATTACTTCGGATGTTTGTTAAAGGCGAAGTGATTGTTTTCTATTTCGCCGTCGTGTTTATCTAACTTTTCAGTGAAAGCAAAACAAAAGCCAGACGGAAACTAATGACCACTTTCTTATTCTCTTAAAGGCATTTAAATTGGTCTCCGATGATCGAAACCTTGAAACCAGAATCCGGAAAAAAGCCGATGTTGTTATAGCCAAAAGCAATCGATTCTGCATTCTTTTCTGAACTGACAATAAACAGAAGTATAACGCTGATACCATTGTCTTTTTTATAGGTTATTTTTAAAATAAAAATTTTAATTAATATTTTATTAAATGTAATAACATGAGCTTGATCCGATTTTATTGTTTCGGGGTAACTAGGATCAATAAACAATAATCGATAATGGATCGAAATATACTTATTAAATTTTTTGTTGTTGAAAAAAAAATTGAAAGTTTATTGTAGTAAACAGGATATTGTGTGTGTGTGACCATAATGAATTGATTTTAAAACCATATAATGATCGAGGAAAAGAAAGAAAAGATTAATAGGGAAGGGGAGAATAGAAATTAGGAAATAAATCAGAGATTTGAGATTCCCTTTTTAAAAATTAAAGCTTTATTATTAAGCAATTCAAATATAAAGTCATTCCTTACGTGACCCGTTAATTTTCGGAGATACGATCCTCTGTTGCACACCTGTAACATTATAACTATTAAATCATTGTCCTTTGATTAGTGGCGTACAGGGCGGGTTTCAATCCCTCCTATAGACCAACAAATTTTTTAAATTTTACCTTAAAAAAAAAACTTGGTGCTTCCGTTTAAGTATTTTTAGAATGTACTTGCCCCCCCCCCCACCTCTCCATAATAAATTTGAGTATGCCACTGTTTCTGATCTATGAAATAAGGTTTAGACCAGTGGCACACACAAAGAGCGGGTCCCGAGTATAGACACCCTCAAAGTTCTCGATTTTTTTCGATTATAATCCTATGCATATTGTACGTAAAATTTAACTAAATAATGGTTACTAATAATTAATTCTAATTATTTGTTCAATAAATCATTTTTAACTGTTTTTTTGTTCCTGACAATCGATAAAAAAAAAAAGAATAAGTTGGGCTAAGTATTGGGGTACGATATGAGAATGGGGGATTTTCAACCCTGGATCCCCCCCCCTTGAAAAATTCCCGTGTGCGCCACTAAAATAGACAGATACATTAAAATGCAGACTACTTAAGCATAAATGAAGAGATAATGCATTTTAGATATACAGAATGCATACATAGATGAAAAATCTCCACAATGCCGTTTTTTCTAGCATAAACTCTCTTCTATTTTAATTAAACACTCCCTTCAATCCTGAAAAGACGCACTCATGATTACTTGATTTTGCTTGTTTTTTACGTAATGACAAACGTCTAAAAAATCCTTAATTTTTGGGGGGTATTTTTTTTTAAACAGACTGATATTCAATAATATATTC
Source organism: Trichonephila clavata (assembly GCA_019973975.1). Taxonomy (NCBI): domain Eukaryota; kingdom Metazoa; phylum Arthropoda; class Arachnida; order Araneae; family Nephilidae; genus Trichonephila; species Trichonephila clavata. Next base: position 11,692 of record BMAO01027841.1, read on the forward strand.
TAAAAATCAAACATGTGTCCCTCTTCAGGGTTAACGATTCTCCGTCTTCAAGGTAAATTTACTTATAATGTTGCTAAAAAACCTCTTCTCAAATTTAAGAGGATTTTTAGATTTGGGAAAGGCACACTTTTTCCGGCCTTTTATCTTCATCTCTTTAAGAATGATAATTTATATATATCTTTCATCAGTGGCACTCACGGGAATTTTTCAGGGGGGGTGGTCGAGAGTCCACCCTTCTGGTATCGTGTCCCTATACGCAGTCCAACATATCCCTTTGATTTTGTCGATTTTTAAAAGCAAAAAAAAAGTAAAAAATTAATTATTGAATAAATAATAAGCATTAATTAATAAAATTAATTATAACGAATACTTGATTAAACTTTACGTACTATATGCATAGGATTATAATCAATCGGAAAAAAAATCAAGACCCCCCCCCCCTTGTGTGCGCCCCTGTTTTTGATTAATAAGGTTTATTTTTTTATATGTCAACTTTGGTTATTTTAAGCACATTAAAATTAGTGCTGAAGTTGTTCCAATTATTCATGTCGTCATGAAATGGCCGAAATAGATTTTCTGGTAGCTCGCACGCAATCGAGAGCATACACATTCGTCATATATTAGTAAGAAATGAATCACAGTATGTTTCAAAAATTTCGAAGAATTTTCTTTCTTGTATTGGATGATTATGGATGATTCATGAGAAAAGACTGAGGGAGATAACGGAAACGAAATCGCCAACACACGTAATTCAGAGCATACAGAAGGGGAGAAACAAACAAAGCAAAAACCATGAAGATGCCATTTAATCTGATCGAAAAGGGATATAAAAAAGCATAGTTAATGATTATATAATTTCTGATCACATTATATTCATTACATATTTTTTTAAAGAACATATCGGCTGTTGGCTTTCTATTATTTTGAAAATGTTTTTAAAATAAAAAAAATGTATATATATATATTTTTTAAAAAAAACATTAAATTTTAGCAACCTTTAAATAAAAAGTTTGTAAACAAACTGTTTTCATTGAAATTGTTTCATAATTTAGAGCCGAAATACTTTTTAGTAAAACAATATTAGAAGCTTGTGTGTTTTCAATATCAGCAATTTTTTTCCCAATAGACATTACATATTTGTTGTAATACTACTCTAGATTTTAACATTACAAAATCAAAGGAAACAAAAGTTTTTATTCACTTTTTGCAATTCCTGGGGAGTTATTTCAGGATTTGTATTTTTTCCCCTGTCTGTATTAATATTTTAAAGATCAAAATTACGTTTTTGAATATGAAAATACGAATACTAATCATGTTTATTTTATTCAAGAGAAATTTTAAAAATTTCTTTTACAATGTCATTCCGTTCATAAATTAGTCTATTAATAAAATCTACAAATAAAAAAGACAAGCATTACATTATGAATAATTTTAATATATGCAACTAAATAATGGAAGTCTAGACATTTTTATTTTATTATTGCTGGTTTAATTGTTCCAAAGAAAAATAACGTAAAATTGCCAAATATTTATCAAATTGACATGTTTTAAAACAAAGGCACCAATATTTTCTCAAAAGAAAAAAAAAGGGGCGAAACAACTCATTGAAATATTGCAGAAGCCCAGGCAAACAAATGATATATTAAAAGTATTGCAAAAATCTGTATGACATTTCATCGCTCAAAAAAAAGAAGAAAAAAATCGTTCCTTTGAAAACTTATTGTAACCATTTATAGTAATGGCGACATCTCGCTTCCTTTTTTCATGGGAATCATTTCAATTCTTTCATTTTCATATTAAGAAAAATGCATTCTTACAGGAATTCGCTAGGTTTGTCAGTAGCTATAAATTTAACTCTATGCATACTCAATGTCTAATAATACAAAACCTACGTAGCAGCATTTTGGCCTAAAACGACAAATCTCAAATAATCTGCAAAACAAAATACCAGCAACGAATATTTTTAGAGAAAATTTACAGCCTTCATCGTAAAGAGATGCAAGAATTTTTATCTGGAAAGAAGCGTTATATATACGTCAGGACTAAAATTTATCTAAAACAGTTCGTTTCATGTATGAAAAATACAAGTTGAATTATCCATTTTAAATATATCCTGTTTTCGCGATGGTACACCAGACATATACTATTACACAAATTTAAGAGCCTCAGTTGGCGGGGAGTAAATTCAAAGAAAAGGTAGGGATATATCTCATAATAAAAATAATACGAGAAAGAGAGACAGAAAAAATATTGAAAATAAATTATTTTACTGTTTTGCAGCTTATTTTCACTATATATTTTTTGGAACAATTCACTCTTATGTGCAATTCCCAATTTTAAAAACCTATTTCAACAGCTGAAATGTAATTTAAAATATATTAGGATTGGATATTATTTTAAGTTCACAGTAAAAAATCGCAAGCCAAAAATACTTTAAAAACTCACTCACGGCTGTTTTCGCTTAATGTTAAAGAATAGGACCCGAATTTGGAATATTTTTTCCAGATATAAAAGAATTGAAACATTCATATTTGATTCCTATAAAGAGCAATATATTTTATCATACTCCTCATTTTTACTAGAGTTGATTCATTTTTTCTAGTATAAAATGCGTTTCGCATTTCTACTCCAATATCGTAATGTTAAATGGGCTATCCCTTTACGTAGTAATATGAAAAAAATAAGTATGTATAGAATACTCTGAAATTTTAAAAATGCTATATTATAAAAGGATGTATGAAACATAATGTTGCAAATTTTCATGAAAATCGAGACATTTTTTTTTTTTTTTTGCTTCGCATGTAGTTCCGGTTCTCGTTAGGCGAAAATACCCTTAATTCACCCAACCTCATTTTAAAAGCAAAAGTTTCATTATTATTATTATCATAATCTATCCATGATTAATCATAATTTAGAAACCTAATTAGCATTTATGACCTCATTTTCAAGTAAAAAAAAAGGAATTGATACCTTTCTCACTTGCGATAATGTTTCTACCAACACTTCAAAAACTAAACATAAAGGAAAGACATTATCATCAAGTCAATGCAGCCTCTACAGTTTTAACGACAAACAAACACCTCTTAAAAATATTTCTCTCAACGAACCATCAAGAGCGACTAAACAAACAGTTAAAGTTACAAAAAAAGAGGTTCATCTATTAATAACATAGAAAACGGGCTAGACATAGATTCCAACAATTAGCCTGTAAGGAATGGTTTCTGGGTATTCAGCAGTGTGTATGTTGATACAGCACCACTTGGATCATTACAGAAATGGAGAAATAATGACGCTGCCAGATCTATCAGATCCACTACAAACGATATATACGCAAGAAAGATTGAAGAGAGATGAATGGGGAGAGGGGGTAGCCATTTATTTGCTCATTCTTCAACAATGGAGAAGAACATCGTGCGATGGAAATGATAACTAACGAAAGGGAATGAATGGTAATTATTATTCACCGTTACACAGAACTATGTATGTGTGGAAAAGGGGGTTTCTGGTACGATGGAAGAAAAAGGAAGACCTCTTCCATCCAGAAATTAAAATGATTCGGAAACAAAAGGACCTTCAATGGACAGTGAGATATAATGAAAAGAATGCTGCACTGTAGATTTGTGTTCCATTCTGTTGCTGGGATGATGATAATCAGGTCTGATTGGGGAAGCTAAGAATAACTTTCGAGCCTGGTTAATCATTATTCGATGACTGATTATAACAATAAGATAGACAAAGAATGACTGGTGCGATAGATATTTTTGGTCCAGTCTGAGAAGTATTGGTTAACTATCAATTATTAATGAAATGGAAAGAGATAGAGAAGAAAGTAGCAACAATGTATAATGATAAAGTATCTCTGTTTGTGGTGAAGAATATTTTGATTAACATTATTCACTTGAGTGGGATGTCGACAGGGTCAGAAAATAAACTTTATGCACTGAAACAGAGGAGAAATGCGTTAAAGATTAAAAAACATTGATGACGTTGTGTAATACTAAACAATTAAATGGTAATATTATAAATAGTTTTAGCATTAATGTTATCAATAATAGATATTAAACTATATTAAAAATATTGATAATATTAAAAATGTTTCATAAAACGCGCAAATAACCTTATTAATATTACTATAAGACCTTTTATTAAGAAATCAAGCCAGCAAAATATAAATTAATAATTTTTAAAGGAAATGAGAAATCTTATTGATGTATGTCAGAAAAAAATATCAAAAAATTTAACACAAAACTGTTTAAAAAAATGCACTATAAAATGATATATTAAAGTACGATAGCATAAAAAGGACGAGACCCTGCATTTTAATGAACTTTTTTCAAGGTTAAATATAACAAAACTACATACAGTCTCAACACCACACCCTAAGAAATCTCTAAAAAATTAGGCCGATGTTACAGTTTCATCAAGGTGAGGGGGGAGATACTTTATATTCGGCAAAATATATACATACATTTAGACGAAGGGTTCTTTTTTTTGGGGGGGGGGGACTCTTAATCCAAATATTTTAACAGCGTGGATTCACACTTACGCATATATTATACATTCATGTAATATTTGTTTAATTCAGTTCTAACCATCAAAGGATGAATATTGAAAAGGAAACTGCAAACTGAAAAATTAAAATTACTTTTATTATTTCTGAGGGAGTTCATTGGCATCGTTACATGGTCGCAGACGCCGCCAATGTATGCAAGTACTTTTGGAAATATAGTCACTTGAATAATACAAATTTATCTACAATACCGATTATTCACTAGAATATGAAACACATAATTACCTTTTTCTGATTCACTGATATTTTTATTACATAAATGGTGCTTAAATAATGATTCTTTCGCGAATTTTTCCTGTTGACTTAAACAAGGTCCTAAAAGTACGAGTATTTTCTATCCAGAAACATCTTATTATTAGTATTAAATTACTTTATTTATATTTTATTCCAAACCTGTTAGTTCAAATAAAGGCTCTTAAAGTACGGTTTTTTTCTTCTTCTTGTGGACCCTCTCAACGTTTGTATAGATCCTAAGAGATCTTTGTGAACTCCGAATGAGAAATGCTTACACAGACAAACGAGAACAAATACTTGAATTACAAACAATTTCTAGTTTTTTTTTTTTTATCATGCTACATTTTGCAAGGAAAAAAATTAAAGTACAAATAGAAACACTTATTTCACGTATAAAAGATCAACACTAAATTTATGCGATTCAAAACATTTTGAAAAAAAAAACTGATTTAACATTTTAAATTAATATAAAATTAATGCATTGTGATTTTGTGATGCAAATACCTTTAGTTTCGAAAAGAAATATAAATAGCATTTTAAAACTAATATTTGTAATAATATCAAGAAATAAACATTATCAAAAAACAGACCTTTATCTGACATTTCCGCTATACGGGGAATTTTGTTCTCTCGGATTAACTTTTTTCTAACAGAAAACGTAACGAAATGGGAATTAACTTGAATTGTATACAACAGCAAAGTGTTCCCAAATCTTAACCGATTACGAGTTTTCAGATTTTAATCTTAACAGGGAATTTCTTTAAATTTTCAATTAGTTATGGATTGAACAAATGGTTTTAGACTCGGGATTCTCCATCTTGATACCGTTTGAAGAGAAAGGTACTCTCGCAATAAAACTTTCATTCTCAATTTAACAATACGTAAAAAACTCTAACACTCGTTTTAAATTAAAACCCGACACCCGCAATCAGCCGGATGCTCATATTAAATAAAAATAGATAGAAAAGTATTTCTAGTAACTCACAAAATCTTTATTCAATGCGTTGCATTAACACTTTATCGAGACACACAAGACAGTATGATTCAATAACTATCATGAAAGAAAGGTACATATACACCCATGAAAAAAGAACTCTCCTAACAGCAACTATCGATCAAACAAATGGATTTACACTCGCATTTCACGAGCATAGAGAAATGCATATTAGGGGACCAACTCATTTGTTGAAAAAGGATACTTGAAACGGAAGGGTGTGGAGAAAATGTAAGGAGGTTCGAAATTTGAATATGAAGGGTAGATGATTGCACCCCCACGTACCACGTGATCGGCATTGCAACCAAGGGAACATCAAAAGGAACATAAAGAAGCCATCAAAATCAATTTAAGTAGGTATAAGAATAATGATTGAATTGAGGGAGAGACAGGGTTGTATACAATGTGATGCACGAAAGACTGAATTACGAGGATGAAGGTGTAAGCACCTGATGCCAACCGTACAGAGAAATATTGATCGGAAACTTTAAAAAAAAAGTATTTTCCCTGCTCTTGGATATCTTATTACATATCGGCGTCTATTGGAAGGCACGACGGAACTTGTGAAGAATAAAAAAACACAAAAGTACTAACATCAAATTCCATTAAAAGAAAGGGTTTTTAAAGTTGAAAAAGTTCAGTATTTTTTTAAAAAAAACGAGAAATGTACAAGTTTTATATACTGTTCAACTGTTTGCTGTGGCGTTCTGGTTAATGATTAAAGATCAGACACTTACATATTAATTGTTATAAAGTAATCCAAGCATCACCAGGAATAACACTTCTGACTTACCTAAAAAAGAAAAGAAAAATATGTTAATGAAACATATTTCTACATTAGTATATTAAAATATTTTTAGAAACTTTGATAACTACAATAATCCATTTAATTATCTACAAAAGTATTCAAAACATCAATCGACTTTTTACACCAAGTTGCATGTTAAGAGTAAAATTATATAATTGCATTGAATGCAAGGGGGGGGGGGGGGAATTAGAAAAGTAAAGTAATAATATTGTAACAAAATGGGGGGGGGGAGGAGCCAAGAAATTAAATCGCAATAATAGAGCTTCATATATTTCGTATGCAGGTTAGTTTTATTTATTTTTTTGAAATTTTAAAATTCTATTTCGTTGAAAGATAAGATACAGGGAAGAACCCACGGTAAAAAATCGTATGTAAATAAAATACGTTTTTGCTTGTTTAGGGTTAGCACGAAAGAAATCAACCTACTGATGAAATAATATAATCTGAAGAAATTTTCACGCGAAATATATCAAGAATTTCTCAGAAGAAATTCTGCCAAGAAATCATTCATTTATCCAACTAGTCCAAAAAAGTGCACTAAGTTATAATAGTAAATGATGTAACTATATTCACAAGTTCCTTCCTTTACTATTAAACGATAGACAGATGGCGCTCCCAGTTCTTTTGGAGTTTCCAAGTAGTAAGCTTTAGTCAGATTTGAGCGCGCTGGCAGGAAATTAATTGCCCTCTGTTGTGTGTTTAAATTAAATATTTGTTCCTGTATACACATATCACACTTTCTATAATATTCTTCTCAAAAATAATAACCATAAATTTGACAATGAAAGATTTAAAGAGAAAGATGACAGAAAAATACCATTTTTCTAAAAATAGATAGTTTATGCAAAGTTTAATTTCTTCTAGTTATAACTTAACTTTTGCAAATATATATTTTTCATGCAAGTTTCATATTTTTATAGACCAATGTACAAACCTTATAACGTTTGAGGGGGAAGAATTTCGTTCAAAAGGGAGAAATTGATGTTTACGAAAAGGGTAGAATTTTATACTTATATGCACAATACATGCACTGATGAACAGGTAATTTCAACAAGTGAGAGAGGATGAATATTAGTAATTCCCAAATACATAATTCCTTTTCTTTACAAAAAATTGTCTGCTTGCAGAATTTTCAGGCGGTACATCTTAGTTTAAGTATTTAAGAGACCATACAACAGTTTGTGGCAATATAACCTCAGATCATACTATTTCCTTTAAAGAAAGGGAGAAGCAATAGACTAGGCATTATCGGAATTCAAACAATTCTATAATACTTCAGATTCGTATAATCACAATACTAAACTTCCATTGACCGGAAAAAGCAAGAATAAGAAAATACCATTTGACAACTTTAGGGTGGTATATATTCAAGAAGACCCACTAAAAAAAAAAGGCGTGGTATCACGCACACAGAATAACAATACGCCCCCTTCACAAAAGCGGCCTTTTCCATGTTTGACAAATCCACGACAATAAAGGGATTCGGCAGCATGGGGGGAAAGTCAAAATCGAAAGAAAGAAAATAGAAAATAAAAAAAGCCACCCCTGCGTTTTTCAGGAAATTCCTGTTCCGAATTCGTGGCATGGTAAAGTTCCGTCGTAGCCATCCATTTCCTCTCGATATAATTGCGAGGCTAAGGAATTTCGAATGTCTCGCGTGCTTTTTGAAGGGGGTGGCCCCTCCCACCGACAATCCACCTCCCCTTCACTAGAGAAAACGATTTTTGAAAGAGAGAAAAGAATGAAATTTTTTCTTCAAAAAAGTATAAACAGTTCCACCCATTTCTCAAAACTTATGCGGTGATAATTTCTCTCTTCTCTGGTCCTTCACTTACGCAATTGAAAGAAAGGCTTTTAAGTGGAAAATTCGTTCTTTTGCGCCCTTTTTTTTCCAATGAATAAATAAATAAATAAGAGAGGGTTTCTTAGTTATTCTAAAAAGTCATTAAACTCACTCTCTCGGAAAACGCGCGCGATTCTGTCATTTTCAAAATAAATAACGCGAACGAAATGTTTCGGCGAATTCGTTCATATGATGTTGGCGAGTGAAAGAGGGAGTGAAAAAAATTAATCTTGAAAACGCAATTAAGGGAGAAAAAAAAATTTACTTTTTTGTAGTGAAATTATTCGAAAATATAAGCGAAAAGTCTGCGAAGTAAATCATATGTCCAGAACAATTTTAAATAACAAAGTATACGATTTTTTGAAGGCGCCGAATTCTGTGCTACAGAAAGAATGCTTTTGTTATTTAATGCCAACTTACAACTTTAAAACGAACAATGATGGTTTACTTCCCATTTATTATTGCACACTTTGAAAGACAAAGTGCCATTTTTCGGGATATGAAAAAAAAAATCACAAATATGCAATCGCAAGCAATTTTAGTATTGAAGCTCATTTTTTCAAATATGCATGAAAAGAAGAATTAAATCTAGGCACAGCTATAAACAACAAGGAAAAATAAATTTAATATGATTATTATACGTAAAATCAATCCACTTCATATTTTCAACTGAAAGTCCTCTACCTCCATAAAGTAGGCTTAACTCCAGTAAATTTCAGAAAATAAACAATGAATAAAAAAATCGTATTAAGTTTTTAAAAGTATATCATAATTTATTGCACACGTGAAAAGAATGCTCACAGCAAACTCAAATTTTGCAATCGATGAGGTAGTGAAGTAGAAAATTGAGGGGGGCGGGAGTTAAGTTTCGTTAGAGAGAGAAGAGAGAGAGAGATTCAGTTATCTAAGCAAGATCAAAACCGCTCTAGTCATTGATAACAATAACTGATTGTCCAAAGCAGCAGAAGCGCTCTCTAGCGACATCCCGTCTTCAATAAAGGCCAGGTGATGGAAGAATAGGGTTGCTATCAGAATTCGTCCGTGTTCATTTTCAATTATTTTTGTTTACGATATGTATTGTCTTTGTGTGAGAGATATATGTCCGAGACTTCGTTGAACCCAACTACCACTTTAATCCAACGCACTACAGGGTTAATTTTTAACATCAAAGAGGATTTGGCATCTTCAGAAAACTAGAAAAAGGATCAACAAAAATTTATTCAAAAGCAGTATTTTCCACAAAGAAATGGGGAACAAATGTATAGCAAAAATGACACTAAAGAAATCCGTAATACAAATAAAAATTTATCTTTTGCAACATTCTTAACTTAAATCTATAAAAGAGATTCTGAAGGTAACCCATCGATTATGTTTTATAAGTTACATTATCAGAAACCAAAACACTAAATCAACAGTGTTTTTATAACTCACAGTCGACTTGTGTGTATAAGTTTAAAGACACTCATCCATCATACAATGCTCTATTAAATGCAAATTTCAACAGCATGAACTTCAAAAGTTATTCTTCCGTTCACAAAAGAGGTTTTTTGACAAGAACGAGCAGTTTATATTAGAGTTCCAACATCCATCTTCTAAGTAGAACAAGGTTAAAAACTACAAGAAAAGTTTATCTAGTTTCGAACTAAGCTGTTACTTGATTTTTCCCCCTTCCTCCGCTAGAATTGAAGACAGTAATATATTACATATGTTAGGTAAAAGAAATTGAATGTTTCGGGGTGTTATCAAGTGATGTAATTAGAATCTTTTCCTTGTAAATTCCTAATTCTTTCATTTTTTTAAGGGTTTATTGAATTCCAAGATATTTGGGATGTATGATATTCAGTGGCGTACACAGGAATTTTTTAAGGGGGGGAGGGAGTCCAGGATCGAAAGTCCACTATTCTCGTATCATGCTCCAATAAAATGTCTAACATTCTTTTTATTTTGTCGATTTTCGGGAACAAAAAACAGTAAAAAATAAATTATTGAGTATTTTATTAGCATTATTTAATAAAATTAATTATTAATAACAAATATTTAATTTTTACGTACTATATGCAGAGGATTATAATCAATCAAGGGGGAAAAAATGTGTGTGATGGGGGTTCAGGATCCGGGGACCCCTCCCCCTTGCATGCGCCACCGATGGTATTTATGATTATGTGTTGTATAAACACTTAAAAAACTGAAACAAAAATAATTTTGCATGCGTAATCATCGCTATGAATCGTGGATATAGACGTAAGGGAAAGCTTTATTCACACACAAACTTTCTATTTTAACAAAGAGTGCGTGCACGCGTTTGTGTGTGAATGTTTATTAATATCGAGTGAGTGAATATTTACGTCGCACTGTTCAGCTACACGAGGGCTTTTAGCGACGGTCCGCGTAATTTTGAACCATGGTCAAGTGACGCGGACGACACCTGAGCTAGCATTCCCTCTCCTAACTACCACACCACACCAACGGGAGGACGTTTGAGTTCTCGACAAATTTAACGTGCATCGCTCCCCTACACGGCGGGTCTTCAATGGTACTGGGATCGAACTCATGACACGCTAGCCATGATCCGATGCCTAGACCACTTGGCTACCGCGGCCACTTATTAATATCGAAGTATAAAGTAGCATAAGGGCTATTGGAGACGAAGGGCGAGGACGAAGACGACATCTATAGCTGTGACATCCCCCTCTCCTAACTTCTGTACCACGTCAACAAGAGGATTTTGAGCCTCGGCAAATTTAACAGGTATCGGCCCTACTACACGGCGTATCTTCAAAGGAAATACCAGTTCGAATTTTTCACACGCCGGCAACGAGTTCGTGATCATGTGACCATTAGTTACCACAGTTACTTGAATCGAAAATTAAACAATGTATTAAGTGGAATTTACTATTAATTTTCTACGTTTTGTTAAACAAGCAAAAATATAAAATTTTTACTTGAAATTTATATTAAATATTGTTCTTGAGACACAATACACTGAACGACACTTGTAATTTCATTTCTCACCCTACTTTTTATTTGAGTTTTTAACAAATCATGCACCCCACTTCATAGACCAGGGATGGCGAACATTTATGGATCGACGTGCATATTTTTCTAAAGAAGTGTTTAATGAAGTATAGACGTGCCGTCAAATAATTTTTAATAGTGGTTATTCGGAAAAAAATAAAACTAAATACTAACAACACATACAAAACCTTTATTTACTACAAAAAAATACCTTTTGCGCTGTATAGTTGTAAATGTTTTAGTTATACGTGCAATTCTAACTTAAGTAACATTAGTGTGACTTCTGTCATAACAGATAAGATGATAAATAACTTATATTCGGATTGTACTTTTAATAGAACGCATGCTGAATTGGAATCACCTGCCAAGCGGTTTCTAAGCAATTAATTACTTTTACTGTGGTTCACTTTTTTGACAAGAGGATTTGTGATTTGTTTCACAAATGCCGTTTTACAGACGATGTTCTGCATACCACTATTCCAGAACATAAAACACACACCGCTTTGACGCCTTTACTAATAATGCCATATTTTTAGACTCATCACATTTGAAATTCTCTGTTACACTTACTATCTTGCACTTTTTGTTCTTCTGCTGAATTAGCCATGATTAATAACAATTAAGAATCTTAAATATAACACATTAAAGCTTTAAAATACAGTAGTGTCAAAGAAATTGGCTATGTTATGCGTAAACAAACTTTGCATCATGAGCAACTGTAGTACACGACGAAACTAAGGAAAGACGGTAACAGACGAGTGTGCTCCCCGCCACCCTCCGACCGATTACTCGCGTTTGTTCGAAAAACTTCATAGTGAACTTTGTTATTTTAAAATAAAATGCAAACCATTTTGAGATCACTGGCGTGCTAAAAATATTGCGGCACGTGCCATCAATGGCACGCGTGCCACTACTTCGTCATCCCTGTCACAGACAATCACAATGTTTAATAACGGCTTTAATAATTATTTGAGAAGAATATGAAATACAAGGCGCAAATACAGATTTTTACTTCAATCCCCAAACTGATGTGACCATAACAGAAACTAACATTTGCTTAAAAGAAGACACACTTCCTTACAACTTATTTGCATCAAATACAAGACATGCACGTCAAAAAGTAGGGTAAAAAAGAAATATTTTTTCTTTTCAAAAAAGACGAATCGAGCAAGCAGTCCATGACCATCCAATTTAAGAATGAAGTATGATTCTCTAACCAAAATCAAATAAAGGTTTCTTTTTGGACTGGCACACGAAAGAAGCAAAAAATATTAAAAAAAAAAAAAGGCAAGGATAAAGATGAGTAACCACCATTAATCAAGCAAGAATTCGCGTCGGTCGCTACGTAACGCTTGTTTCTTCCTATTTCGGGCCATCTCCGTCAAAGCCCATTTCCAAATGAAATTGGCCAAACGCCAAAGGGTGGATGAACTGGGAAACTATCATTTTTCTCCATGATTTGCGACACCCCCCCAAAAACCGACACTTCTTAATTTGATAGTCATTAAAGGAGAAAGAGACATGAATCGACTTCGGAACGAATTGTAGTCAGTGCCAAATTATGAACGGATTGGGTCAAGGATTCCAATGGAGAAGGGCTTGCATGTTCTTTCTGGTATTACTTCATATCGAACCTTATTCCCTTTTGAATTTTCGATCCATATTTCTCATGCTTCTCTAAGGAAATATTTCTGATCTGTTTTTGAGAAAAGAAATATTTTTTTTAAAAAAAAATAGGTTACGTAGCCTAGCTGACCATTATGCAAATAAAAAAAAAATGTATTTCTTGAGAATTCAAGCAACTGGAACAACTTGCAACGTTATCCAATAGTATAATGACCACAGAAAATTACTTAATCGCAATACACGCAAACAAGGCATCTTATCGTGAAATCTTACTGTATTAGTGTCATTACTAATGTGAAAGCAATAGGGTTTAGTTAGAAAGCGCATAAGTGTGAAGATCTATCTTTAGAATATCGGAAAAAAGCATTTCACTCATTTATCACGAGATCTTTGAACTATTGGATCTATAGACTTGAAATTTGGAAGTCATGCTACTTTTTAGAGTAGAAATTCGCTAACAGGTTTGCGAAAATCAATTCCCAAGGGGCGTTATAATTGAACTATTACACTCACACACACAGATTTGAAATTTGAAAAATATTTTTCTTTTGTTGAATAGAGATTTCTCCAAGAACGAGTTTTTAGGACGCCCTAGGGGGTTTGCGGGGGTGTTACGAAAACTTTATAGATAAAAAAAAAATCCTGTTTTTGGACTATTAAACTTTACAAATGCAAGTATGACTCTTCTGCTGAGTAGAGATCCAACAAAAAACATGCTAAATGGAAATCGATTCTCAAGGGAGGGAGGCGGGGGGGGGGGGGGGGGTTAGATAAAAATTCTTATTTCTGGATTATTACTTTTATAGATTTTAAATCTGGAGAACTAATTTCTTCTTTTGAGAAGGGATCCCTAAGAACAGATTTTGCGGAAATTCATTCCCATTGGGGTTACGAGGGTTTCATATATAAAGATTCTGGTTTGAAATATTAGAAGCATATTCTTTTTTCCAGTAAAGATCCACTGAAAATGGAGTTTGAGGAAATTGACTAACGAGAGTGGGGATACAGGAATGAAAATGATGAATATAAATCTGTTTTCAGAAATCCAAATCCTGTCTTTTTTTAAAATCAAGAGAGATGAGGGCTCTAAGAATATTTTTTCAATACAATCGAAAGTTTAATGATAGTTATACATAATGATTTTAAAAGAATGTAGTGTACTAATGTCATTCCATACTTGGCGAAGAGGGCAGGTGACGACTAGTCAATTTATAAGAGAACGGTTATATACGGTAGTTTCCACCTAGTATTGTAATTTCATATAATTTTAACGACTAGTTTGATTGCATAGGATATCCAGATGTATGCACAAGTCAAAAAAATGTCAAAAAAACACGATATATTTTTCTATATACAGTGATGGAACCTGGTTATCAAAGCATACACTGAAGAAAAATAATATAATAGATATGGCAGCCTATGCTGAAAACAAGTTTATACACTAATTAAAAATATAATAAACGAGCAATACAGATTATTATAGTAGTTTTCATTAGGTAATTAAAAGGATTCGAATCTTCATATAACCAGAAGTTTAAATAAAAGTGCAGGAACCAATACCAATTATTGAACATTTTTTTAAGGTAGTATAAACCATTCGCTAAAATATAGAATAAGCCAGTTGCTAAGGTGTTTGGTTTTCATTATAAATCATGGTATAAGGAAAGGCCAGTACGAGTCTACAGAAAAGTTCAATAATACCATATTCATTCATTCAATACAAATATAAAATAAATTTTACTCAAGCAGACGGTTAAATCAGGTAAATTTTTTTTATGGCGTCGCTTAAGAACTGTTCAATGGAATCATTTATCTCAATATTCCTGAGACAATTCTGTCGAAGAGAGTGATATCCAAATCTGCACTTAAGATTCTTCCGGTTCCCATATTCTACCATTTGAAGGCTCAGTTAACATTTAACACAGCCTGTATTCACTAGTTGTAATATCTTTCCGAATAATTTTATACCGATCTCGACAAAGCATACAAAAAGAAAAAATACTTAGTATTAATCATTTTGAAAATATATTTTATACTAATTCTAGCTTTCCCCAACTCTTTTGCATTTGATATATTAGTCTTTTAGTGACTTTTTTCCAAAAAATTAAAAAATGGCAACCGATTTAACTAGAACATATTAACAAGTTAAACTAAAATAATTTTAACAAACAATAATGGTTAATCCAGCTTTGATTCATTAGTGCATTACTTATTCATCCAATTAATTTAAAAGTCCCGAAAATCCGATTTTTCATTTTTCGTCTTTGCTGTTTTCACATCCTTAAAAGGCTTGAAACCCCCAAGAAATACTTCCGATAACAAATTAAAAGATCTTAAGGAAATACATTCAGAGCTCCAGCAACAACAAAAACAGCTAGCTGAACAAGTGCGACGCCCTTAATTTCTCAAACTAATTACCACAATTTCTTCGATTTCAATCACATCGCCACCAAATGCAAACAAAAATATTTCATACGCAACGCGTTCATTAATCAAAGCCATCCCACAATCGAAACTATTCGTTCAAGTGACATAAATCAAAGGGCAACCTCACAAATGCACAGCATGCTTGCAACAGAAATCTGGAATTCAACAATTTATAAACGAAAAGAGCGCGTATTACACCAAGAGGGGAAAAATGAAAAGAAAAATATCCGATCAAACATTACTTACACGATCGATTTATTAAAGTGGCACAATGAGTAATTAAAAAAGAGGGCGGCGTCCCTTTAAAACAATGTCACGGGGTGGGAGAAGGATCATTGGTGAAAAATAGGCAAAACTCCGTGACATAGTTATGGTTCGCGTTCGATCTTTTGACAGTTGCTCCTACCCATGCCTTTAACTAATCCAGATCGATCATTTGACAGTTGGCTACTGTTTACACTTTAACTGATATTTGATAGATAACACTTACTTGGTTGAAAGTAAAACTTCGTATTCGTTTGCTCCGACTAATACACTGTCTAGTTTAAAGGAGATTGAAACTTGGAACGCTTTATCATGTTAAAAAAAAATTAACATTTCGGCTTTGTTCTCAAACAGAAAGCAATATTTTTAATCAGTTTATTTTCCATAATATATGTTTCATATTCAGAGTCGAGAGTCCACCATTCTCGTATCATGTTCACAGAAGAAACAGTAAAAAATTAATTGAATAAATAATCAGCATTAATTAATAAAAATAAATTGTTAATAACAAACAATTAAATTTTACGTACCATATACATAGAATTATATTCAATCGGAAAACGAAAATCAAGGGCTTTGAAGGGGGAGGGGGTACGGACCCGGGACCCCCTCTTGTGTGCGCCATTGTTCATATTTCGTCTACACTGTAACATCAAATGATTTTTTCTCAATAGAAAATTCAGTATTTACAGAGTTTCTAAAAAGACGCAGTGTTATAAAATAAACACTCTTCAACAAAAATGCGCCCAAAAGTTTCCAAAAAAAGATTCGATCTCAAAATTTCAAATTGAAATTTATTTATACTAATTAAACAAATGATTAAGTTTTCCAGGCTAATGAATGCTAATATTAGTCATAGTGCGTGTTTGTATTGCACACAACTAGCATTCTGTGCAAAATAATTCTGGAAGGTGTACCTCAACTCAATGTCGACATTGCAGATAAATGGAGACAACGTTGTCAAAAAACTTACAGCCAGTAGGACGACTTTAAATGCGGTCGCATAGTTGAGACGTGAAGCTAGCAAGTCATAAGCCGCCACATCTTCTATTTTGAACAAATGCAGTTATTTTTAGAGCTATCTTTTTCGACAGAAGGTCGTCTCTAATCATCATGCGCATAACTTTATTGTTGAACAAAATACTGATTACATCCTGTGTCCTGTTATGCACGTCATATTGAGACAACTATCGAACAAGATAATGCAGTCTCATACGACTTGGAAATTTCCGGATATGAACTGTGCAGTTAAAATTCTCCCTCGGTCACAAAGGTCAATAAACCTTTCACCAATCGAACATGTATGGGACCAAGCCACTGCATCGAGTATCTTGAAGTGTCGTACAGATCTATTCATTTCAAATAATCTACATAAAAATAATAATCCATTGTCCGTTGCTTTGTGTCAAAACATTTTTCATACTTATGCAAATCTAAGTTAACACTTTACACTACCATTAAAGGAATTAGAGGGCTTAATTATCATAGTAAATAATGAAGGTTATTTCATTACTATCGGATATACACCAGTCTTGGATGGAATTGTAACACTTGTAACTTTCTATAACAACGAAGTTTCTACACAAACTACTCTATAGATTTTCAATTATACTAGAAAAAAAATTAACACAAAGGTTAAAAACAAATTTCTATGCACATTTATGAGTGCGTAGCCCACAGAAATCACTCGTATTGTCTACAGACATACAGAATTGCAACAAAAATCATTTGTATAATTTATGTTAAATGGTTTACAAAACATCAGAAAATGACAAATTACCTAATAGAGAAATTCTATTGATAAAGCGCAAAAAAAAAAAAAAAAAAAACGAGACATGAAAGAATTTAAGCAAAAAACCAACTAAGGAAATTAAAACCCTCCCTTTCCCCTCAACTTCAGTATCAGCAGAAAGGGAAAAAAAAACGGAAGGACAGGTGTAATTCACCTTCCTCATATCCCCCGATGGCCTTAAGGTCCTTTCATACCTAAACGATCCCGATAACCGTCATAAATCATGTCAGGCTGTTGGCCCCCGATTTGAAACCAGAAATCAATTTCGGCCATTGAGGCGGACATAGATTTCGCCATGACCCGTCCACTTAATGGACAGCACTTAAAATCGGTCAAAAGTTTTTGATGAATGCATTAATTCGCCATCTGTCTTTCCCCTCGACAAAATGCTTATTAGAGGCAGAGCGTCGAGTTTAACTAGCGGTAATGACCGCAATGAATTTTGACGCGTTCCCATTCATTCCGATGATTTACAGCGCTCCGCCTGATTATGAAAGGATTATTCCGCAGGGATAGCTGCTTTTCAATGCGTTGTGCGGTTTAAATACCGATGGTCACTAAATGAATAGAAGAGACCCTTACAACCGAAATGGAATATCCATGAGTATCAAGATTTTGTTTCCATTTCACTCTATTCATTGCTTAGTTAATTTTAAACATCACCCCGTGCAGCCAGGTAACTAAAACGTTGTCCTTTAAAAATTTACCTAAATAATTATTTTGATACTTTTTCTCCTTAAATATTTTATCGTTGAACAAAACATTTGCACACTTAAAAATGAACATGACTGCACAAATGAAATGATTGCAAGTTGAAAATTTATTTTAAAATTAAAGGTCTGATTAATGTGCCAAGACCTTGTAATTATTTAATCAAAAAACAAAGACATAAGAGAACAATAAAAAGAAAAATCACAGACACAAAATGCATATAGTTCATATTCATTGCGATTAGAAAATATATGAATAAAAATAGAAAAACATTAACAGATCAAAATTAAAAGATTAACTCAGATTATTAAATAGTTTTTGGTTTTTATATCCGTGATAAAAAGAATCTCCAAAGTTAGATTTAAGGCTCATTTTTCATTCATGACTCTAAGTAACTCCAATTCTTTCCTCTTAGAGTCATGAATGGAAAATGAACAAGAAATGGGACTTTAGATTAAGTATCTAAAGTCCCATTTCTTGTGTCGTGTCAAGACCTGACGGTGTCACTAATTTTAGAATTACAATTGGACAAGACTACCTCACGAAACACCTGCATCGATTCGGTTTAGCAGATTCCCCAATTTGCCCTTTACACAATGCTATAGACGTCAACGGAGATCAGTGGCCCACACAAGGATGGGAGGGATCCCCGGGTCTGGACCCCTCCCAAAACCCTTGATGTTTTTTTCAATTGATTATAACCCTATGTATATAGTACGTAAAATTTAATTACGTATTGGGATTAATAATTAATTAATGCTAATTATTTATTCAATAATTTTTTACTGCTTTTGTTCCCAAAAATCGACAAAATCAAAAGAATATGTTGTGCGGCGTATTGGAGAATAATACGAGAATAATGGACCTTCGACGAGATCATGTCTCTTGTGGACCAAATGGTCTCTTGTTCCAGACTTATCGACGTAGCAGGTATTACTATTTAAAATCATTGTAGATTTTATTGTGTTCCTGAATTTGTATTGGGCTGCCTGCCATAGGTTAATGGCGATCATGCCCAAGTCTGTAGAATTCTGTGAAATTCTTCGTCAAAATTATTATGCTACTCAGACGTAATCTCAGTTCTCAATGGACATGATATTGCTAAATTTCTTTTTCAGTACCTTAATTGAAAATATGATATCAATCACTTAAAATAACCAAAGAGTAAAAATAATTACAAATAGCCATAAACGTGAAAAATAAAAATAAGCCGAAAAATTCACTGTGAATAAATGTAGAAAAAAAATCAATTTTAATGTATTTTACGCCTTAATTATATATTATGAATTTTTATTTTCAATGTGAAATCACAACAAACAAAAACAAAAAATATATATATAATCAATAATCAATTCATTTAAATTCATAGGTAAAATTAAATTCCGACCACGCTTGACACATTGCTTTCATTGACAGTTCAAAGACTGAAGAATGAAAGCTACCAAAAACGAAATCCATTCTCAAGGCACCACACCACAATTGGTTATCCCAATTTCCAAAATAAAACGATTCTCGCAAATTTGTAGACGAGAGATGCATGTCCACTAGTATAATTATCATCTTAACCTTTTTTCCATAGGACCTTGAAATCGAAGGTGTTGACAGGGCAACCGCCCTTGATGGATTGCGGTCGACCGTCAATAATCATCGAACCAATTACTGGTACTAACTCCAGTTTGTCCAGCGTCGTAGAGACGTAGGAGGCGAGGTTCACTTGGCCTACATTTCAACCCGAAAGACAAGGCACATAGCAGGCAAAGAAGTCTCTGACAGATCTATTTGTTACCCATGGCCAAGTGCATTGAAAAGTGGTAAAAGAACGTTTTGTTTCGAAACTAAGAATGTGTCACGTCTAAGAATGTGTTACGTCTGTCACATGTTCGAATTCAAA